>OZ023215.1:53212477-53419977 GCA_963995525.1 Escarpia spicata
GTATTGTGAGGAATATTGTTGCCTGCGACCGCCCATTACGTGAGTCAGAATCGGAGGCATCTTTGGGCGACCGAGGCCAGACGGCCGTATTATCAAAACGTCACAGCGTGACCGCTTGACGATAAGGTTTTTTTTTAATGCGACGCATTCAGCAGGTGTGAGAATGTGAATCGTTGAGATACTGCGCTGGTCACACTTGGAAGAAGGAATACACAAGATGACCTCCGCCTCATTGCACGAACCACGGCAGAATAACCGCGGGGGAAACGCGCCGGGTAGCGCTGTGTGCAAGAGGTTGCCGAGGTTCAAGAACACGTTTATGAGTAGGTGTTCGCAAGACGTAGACAATTGACAGACACTCGTACAGCGACCAACATGTCTTGTCCGGGCTGTCTCCTTTTTCTCGCAGGTATGTCGTTATATCAAATGAATTAGAGTAACGGGAAAGTCACACCTGTGGTAACCAGATTCTCTGTCATCTCGGGGTTGTGGTAAGAGTATTACCTTTCAATGTCGTTATTGTTACTGAGTTTAAATGCGGTTATCTTGGAAACAGTTCGTCGGTCAAAATATCGAGAAATGGAACCCCAGTCGTTAAGATAATACAATATGAAAGAGGTAAGGGGCGGTTTTACGAAATGCGCGTTCCATGTGTTGGTCAGTACGAGTCGTGTCCTTTACGGTAGTCGTAAGTCCCGTAATCTTCGTCAAACTTACGAATACGTTTCTTGGTACGCCAGGTGTCGGCCGGCCATAGGAATGTGACGAAGATAGTTTGTTTGTGTAAACACTGCATTCTGGCCATAAGGAACGCGTTGTGTCTATGCATGGGGAAACAAGAGATACTAAACAGCCTTACACAGGGGGCTAATGTGTAACATGTCGTGGACTCACAGAATGGTGGTATCTTTCTCTAACCCACTGGATCTTGTGCCCAGAGGCCGGAGATGTTTCCCAGTCGAGCGTGTGAGAGACACCGACCAGGTAGTTTATACACGGTATCATTTAACCAACTGGGGTCTATGTGAAATTGAGGATTTCAAAGCAGTTCCTCTAAAGGGGTTGTATATAGAGTTGACTGTCGCTGTGGCAGCAGTCCACTGTTTCCTAGTTAGATTCAGCAAGCGCTCACTGTCATATATATTCTTCCAACCCAACATCTTTCCTCAGGTGGGTCATCCTTCTTCTGTCCACCCTCTTTGTTCTTGTGATTCTTCCAACCCAACATCTGTCCTCAGGTGGGTCATCCTTCTTCTGTCCACCCTCTTTGTTTTTGTGATTCTTCCAAACCAGTTGTTCTCACAAACTTACAGCTTCAGTTGTTCAGTTTAATTCACAGTAATCCTTCTACCTACTAAAAAGTATACTTTGAGGCCGCTGTACTGAGTGCTGGCTACTTGATCATGGCGCATTGATATTGGGACTGGTCTAACACAACCGACCAAAGGACGGGTACAACTCTAATTGGACAGGTAGTAATGAACTATGTATAAGTAATAAAAGACATATTGTGATCTCTCGTTGTATCTCTCACTGTTAGACACACAAAAAACACATATTTGCAATTACTGACGGAATAAAATGTGTGATTACTACTTGTCAATGTGCGCCGTGGTCCATGCGAAAAAAGCATTTGTGGACCGAACTAAACGATCATATAAAAATTTACATATATACATATTTACATATATAAGATATTTGATTGTTTAATTTGTATATTTTAAAACGTTTCCTTAAAACATAAAAACAAGTGTGTGTAATAGTAATAATGAAAACTGGATCTGGAACATCTTTATTCGACAGATAGTAAATATGCAAATATAAAGCATGTAACGACAATGTCAAAAAGAAGGTATTTCTGTCGGGAGACTCTCACTAAGGCATTATAAATATGCCGGTGATGTGAGAGCCAACCACCCACTTGTAATTATAATTAAACAATAAGTAGAGGATAGATTGGTATCGTATACCACAGTGAGAGTAGTTGTCAGACTGGGAAGGCAGTCCGGAAGTACCATGGTAATACATTTTGTTTGATGTAGCATCTGGCCACAAACAGTTGAAAAGACGTTTCAAACATAAAATAAAAAATAACAAAAGTGAACATAATAGTTGTTACTAGAGCCGGTACCACAGTGTTTTAGAGACACATTTGAGCCAAATGTATCACTACACAGCGTAACTTAGCTTAACTATATAAATTTGGACGAACTACGTATAACCTTAATATGTATCCAGAAAAAAAACGTCATTACTTTGCCAAAGAAAATGCAGTGTGTATCAAATTATATCTGTGCAGCATATCATGTAATAAACTATCCGCGGAAATATTTATATAATACATTTTATAACCATAGTCCCTACATGTTGATACGTCTGAAGACTTCATAGTGGGATACCAGGGCCACAATATTAACCACCAAGCATATCATAAACCACGATGAGTCACACTGTGAGATCAACCATAAGTGTGCGTAAGTAAAACTGTGTATGACATATTATGAGCATTGTGCAAGCGTATCTATATGCTATTTTCTGGCGGTATGATTACATTGTAGCAGTAAAATTAACCCATTCTGCTGAGAAAGATGTTTATCACCTCTGCCGGGACTTCACGTCCTTTAAACCATATAATCGTAATAAATACCAACGACAGCGGCGCAGCTACGAATTGTAATATATTATCTAAAAATATTTTCTAATGACATTTATGCACGATGAGACGTCTGAGACGTCTCAATACCTGGGCTACAATATCTGCTATCAAAACATGATATTACATGATCATTCATACATTGACGTAAGCATACATGTGTATGTGTGTCATACTGAGTAAGGTTTGTTTTGAGAGCATTATCAACAGAACAAATATAAATATATATAACATTTTTTTTTTTAATAATTAAAAAATTTAACTATTAAAACATTACTAAGTGCATCTTATAATAATGCACGATGAGACGTTTGGTAAATTCGAAGTGGAATAATATTGCCATGATAATATGTGTATGACTGTGAAAAATATCTTGAACATAATTCACACTACCGTTGACATGATTACAGGCAGTAATTTATTCCATTTTGCTGAGGAAGTTGTTTATCTCCTCGGCCGGGACTGCACGTCCCTCGGCGAACAGCTTACCGTTTCGGAAAGATGGTCGACGGTTCAGTTTGTACAATTCATCCATGTATGGGCGTATGCGTGTCTTCTCGGGCCGTCGACGTATCGATATGTTGTGCCTGCGAGTTTCACTGGCGCTGCTCTCGTGACCGTACCTCGGGTGACTCGGCTATAGAACCGAGCAATGATATGGCGCGGGTTGTCGTTCGATTTTCTCCTAGTGCGATGCGCATTCTCAATATGCGTCAACGAGAACTTCTCCTGAAGATGTAATAATAATGAATTATTTAACAACTGGTTTAACAACTGGTTTACAGAGTACGACTCTGTTCAACAATGTGTACATTGTCGGTACAACAAAATAAGCAGCATGAAAGAACTTATTAAATATTACGTCGTTAAAATATTATAGTTGTATGTATTGTACAGGAGACTAGGTATTTAAAATAAAAGTGAGACTATCCGAGAACAAAGTTGTAAACCGTGCTAAAACTCAATTAAAGTAGATTATGCAATTTTATTGAATACAACAAAGGTGACCTCATGACAACATATTATATATTAAAGTAACAATAATAATAGTCATATATATATATATAATTTATTTATATAGCGCCCGATCAATCAGGTTCCTCTCAGGCCCTTTACGTGCATATATTCGTAACTACTCAGAATAATTGTGTTAAATGAACACAAAATAATAATTGTAAAATGTATAGCATGAAATACTCATTAAAATAGTCGTTCGAATGTAAAATAATACGTTTTGAGGTCGTGTACTGAAGAAAGATCATAAATGGATTCTAGACGTGGTTCACTGGTGCCTGTAGATAAAATCTGTTCTATTCTGACAGGCACAATAGAGAGAACTATGCGCGACGGTAAGCATTTGGCACGAGCATACGCGGATCCGGGACGCCTGGGGGCATGTGCCTTTGAAACCTGTGGAATTTTCTTTGGAATATACCAGCTTTAGCGTGACGTGTCCCCCAGACCTTCAAGTATTGGTGTTTTATTGCCAAAAAAGAAACGCGTTGGTATTTTGGTGAGCTTTATGGGGGTACAATTGGTGTTCTTTGGAGATCCTCAGTAGTGGGGTGTAATTGGTATTTTTTGCGAGCCTCAGTATTGGGGTGCAATTGGTGTTCTTTGGCGAGCCTCAGTAGTGGGGTGCAATTGGTGTTCTTTGGCGAGCCTCAGTAGTGGGGTGCAATTGGTGTTCTTTGGCGAGCCTCAGTAGTGGGGTGCAATTGGTGTTCTTTGGCGAGCCTCAGTAGTGGGGTGCAATTGGTGTTCTTTGGCGAGCCTCAGTAGTGGGGTGCAATTGGTGTTCTTTGGCGAGCCTCAGTAGTGGTGTGCAATTGGTGTTCTTTGGAGAGCCTCAAGTGATGGCATTTTTGGCGAGCCTCAAGTTTGGAATTGGTCCCCCTTCCGACTTCCCTGCCTGGATCCGCCCCTGCACTAAAGCCGACATTCTTAACTGGCAGTTGAAGTAAACGCCAATATCGCGAACAGCCATCTTTAACGGGGTCGGAGGCGATAGTTGGCGTCTGTACACTGGTTGACCGAAGTGTTATCGCCTTAGTTTTTTCCTTGTTGAACAGAAATGTGTCGTTTGTTAATTATCGCCTGAACTCACGAACACACGTGTCAGTGTGTAAAAGTGCATCTATGTGTTGGTATGGCGGACACTCGCCGTAAAGTCGATGGTTGGTGACATTGCAATGGCTATTGTTAATCTGTTACACCCCGGAAGAAGGTAGCATCATAGCATCAATGGTATATCTTCTACACCACACACACGTACGCACTCACGCAGGCATGTACGTACGCACGCACGACGCAAGCAAGCACACACACGCACGCGCGCACATAAAAACCCACACACATTCACACACACACACACACACACACACACACACACACACACACACACACACACACACACACACACACACACACACACACACACACACACACACACACACACACACACACACACACACACACACACACACACACACACACACACACACACACACACACACACACACACACACACACATACACACACACTTCCCAACGATGCGATACGTACCGTGATATTTGTGTCACATCACGATATTTATGTCACAAAAAATGTACACATACACACTGATAGCTAGTTTTTGGAAAGACCATTATTTGCACCATATTATTTAGCTACAAAGTAAAATCTACCGCGAACACAATATTATTAAAAAAAATTGTAAGATCTAAAATAATAATGATTTAATACAATAAATATGCCGTTAAATTTGTAATATAATTACACTTACACTTTTCACCGAGGTATCGCACTAATGACCAGTGAATATTGTTCGCGCTGTTTCCGCGATCTTGCACTTACTGGATCCTTACTATAACTTTTTATATTTAATTCTCGTTGTATCCATCCCGTAAGGTTCACTCCATTACTGTACAGCTTGAGGCACAAACATACATAAGCTTATCAAAATGTGTATTTTAGGTAATTTTAAATAGGTGTGCATGCATTGTGTACGTATAGCGATTCGTGTAATTTTTAAACATCCGGTTTTAACCCCTCGGTAAAATTGGGTCACCAGGCTACTTTGAGTGGGTCGTCACGAGTCACCAGTGACTGTTCGAACTGTCCATTATTGTTCGACTCGTCCGTACCAGATGCAGGAGAGATTAATCATTTATGCCAAATGGTGTAAGAAGTTGAAAAGCCGTGTGATATAAATATTCATTTGCATCAGGTGTAGGTAAATGCCGAGATACATTGGCACGTTTCGCCCGACCAGACCCGACCAAACCAGACCAGACAAGACTCAAGCTTGCTCCAGTGTATATGCTTCACCAACCGACACCGACCGCTATACCCGAAGCTGGCGTGACGTCATAATCACGCAAACGTGAAAACGTTCGAATACGTCACATTGACAACGACTGGCCCCGACGTAGTCGAAAGTTTTCACGTTTACGTGCTTATGACGTCCCGCCGGCTTGAGTATAGCGCAGTCGGTGTCACTCGGTGTAATAATAATAATAATAAGATAACTTCTATTGCGCCTAAATCCTTGGAAACCAAGCTCAGAGGCGCATCAAAACAAAAGGATTGGTCAATCTCATAATTCATAAGTAGTTTTCCAGTTGTCAATAGATGGGTCAAGGCGCTAGAGAGTTACGGTGGATAAACAAGGTTGCAAAGATACGTTTTTAAATGACGATGGATTTTTGTAATATTTTCAACTGATCTAACATTAAGAGGGAGCATATTCCAAAGAGTTGGTGCAGCAACAGAAAAAGCCCTAGTTCCAATGTTAGTGTTGACTCTAGGAACAAAAAGTAGGTCAGAACTAGATGATCGAAGCTGGCTAGGTTTTCTTACAGGAGTAAGCAATGAATGCAAATAAGATGGTTGCTTAGTGGACAGTGCCTGGTATGTAATAGTACAGATCTTAAATATTGTACGATATCGTACAGGAAGCCAATGCAAAGACTTCAAAAGTGGTACAGAGCGAGAAAAACGAGGAGATCTTGTAACTACTCTTGCTAGACAATTTTGGACACGCTGAAGTTTCGTGATATCTTTGCTAACGATATTATAAAGGAGGGAATTGCAATAGTCAAGTCTGCTGCTAACAAGCGCTGTCGCAATAGTCTTAGCAACAGAAAATGACATATACCGGCGAATACGGCGAAGATCACGAATATGATAAAAACAGCAGCGACATGTTTGAGATATGTGTTGTAGGAAATTGAAGTTACTATCAAAGATCACTCCTAGATTCCGCACCGAGTTTGCTGGCGTGATATACTGATTCAAAATACGCGTAGGGAAAAAACCATCCAGTTTACTACGCTGCCAATAGTGATCAGTTTAGTTTTATTTGCATTTAATTCCAACTTGCTGTCAGTCATCCAGTGGAAGATATCTTGAAGGCAATCACTAAATTGGTTAAGGGAGTGATTTGTATCCGGGGTAGCCAATGAAATGTTGATCTGAGTATCATCAGCATAAATATGATGATCCAAGTTATGTCTTTGTATAACAGAGCTTAGTGGCGTGGTGTAAAGAGTAAAAAGCAAAGGCCCAAGAACAGAACCCTGGGGAACACCAAATAAAGCCGGCAGTGCAGCTGAAAAGCAATTCCCAATATTTATAGTTTTATATCTATCAGTTAGATATGAAGACAACCATCTTAGAGCTGTGCCAGATATGCCGTACCACTTTAATAGGCTTCAATGAGAATGCTGTGATCAATCGTGTCACATACACACAGATTGATAGTTTTTAGAAAGAACAGTATTTGCACTACATTATATAGCTGTAAAGTAAGAATAGAATAGAATAAACATGCCGTTAAATGTGTAATATAATTACACTCCTTTTCACCGAGGTATCGCACTAATGACCAGTGAATATTTGTCGCGATGTTTCCGCGATCTTGCGCTTACTGGATCCTTATTATAAAGTTTTATATTTAATTCTCGTTGTATCAAGGTCATCAAGTCCACTCTATTACTCTACCGCTTGAGGCACAAACATACATTAGCTTATCAAAATGTGTATTTTAGGTAATGTTAAATACAGGGTGTAGGTGTGTATACATTGTGTAGGGCCTACGTATAGCGATTCATGTAATGAATATCCGGTTTTAACCCCTGGGTCGCTACCTAAAATTGGGTCACCAGGCTACTTTGAGTGGGTCGTCAAGAGTCACCAGTGACTGTTCGAACTGTCCATTATTGTTCGACTCGTCCGTACCTGATGCAGGAGAGATGAATCATTTATTATATATGCATTTGCATCAGGTGTCGGTAAAGGCCGAGAAACATTGGCACCTTTCGCCAGACCCGACCAAACCAGACCAAACCAGACTCAAGCCTGCTGCAGTGTATACGCTACACCAACAGACATTGACCGCTATACCCGAAGCTGGCGTGACGTCATAATCACGTAAACTTGAACACTTTCGAATACGTCATATTGACAACGACTAGCCCCGACGTAGACGAAAGTGTTCACGTTTACGTGCTTATGACGTCACGCCGGCTTCGAGTAAAGCGCAGTTGGTGTCACCCGGCGTAGTGTATACTTCAGTCGGGGTGAGTCTGGTCTGGTCTGGTTTAGTCTGGTCTGGTCTTGTCGGGTCTGACGACAAGTGCCAACGTATCCCGGTCATACGTCATACTTATTCCGTTTAAAGCTGCCGAAAATACGCAATACGAAAATCGGTGGCGTTTACGATTAATATTTAAAGCCTTCGAAACACATAAATAAATATCGTTTCAGTCTGTGGTAGTATATTATCAATAGGATTACCTGCCTCAGGATTATCACTAGTATTAAGTAAATTGGCGTGAACTTGTCTAAACATTCTCGAAATCGGGCGATCTTCCCGACGCCATCTGCCGTCTCTGTTTCCTACTTTCCTACGAGGACAACGAACTTCGGCCCGAGTGCTGAGTCTGACATCCCCGTACAATTACCTATTTCTGTCTATATACGTTTTATATCCATTCCCTTTTAAAACTTATTAGTGGGGCGTCCAACTACACGCTCCATTTTGGCTCTCCAAAAACCTCCAATTGCACCTCCCCTGAAGCTCTCCAAATACCACCACCTTGAGGCTCTCATCAACCCTCAATTTACACACAAACCCTTCAGGCTCTCCAAAAATCTCTAAATGCACCCTGTTAAGGCTCTACAAAACCACACCAGGTTCAGCCAAAACCTCCAGTTGCAACCCTTGAGGGTAAAAAAAGCCCTCCATTTGCATCCCTTTGACGCTCACCAAAACATCCAATTGCACCACAAGATGCATCCACTTCCCTAAATATTGGAGGGCTAATTATAGCTCCAACCCACTCCAAAGATGTGAATTGGAGCTAGAAGCCACCTCCACCCCCGGTTCCGACGCCTGAGTTGTTAGGTTTTCATATGATATAATGAGACCGTTTTAATAGTAATTAATACATTTTGGACTTGCTTGATTCAGACCACAATGTAGGCATTCAAATTCTTATTTTTTTGCATGGATAACTTGCCTGGATCTTCGGGTTTTAAAGTAAGGCATAACAACCTTGTGTACACCCGCCTTTATGCATCGTATTTTCATAATGTTAAACAATAGGAATCACAATGATATTATCATGAATAGACAGCAAATAGTTAAACTTCAGCGCCTCATCGACCCATTCCACCCAGTCCAGGTTGTACGGAGTTGGGACATCGCATCCACATAATGAGAGCTTTTGTAGATATTGCTAAAATGATGCGCGTCAAGACAATACATTTGTTGGAAATACTTGTCATTACCCATTCCATCGCCCCACCGGCCAAAAAAATACTTGTCATTACCCCGTCTCTCACTCCACCCGCCAAACAACTACTTGCCATAACCCCGTCTCTCACCCCACCCGCCAAACAAATACTTGCCATTACCCCGTCTCTCACCCCACCCGCCAAACAAATACTTGCCATTACCCCGTCTCTCACTCCATCCGCCAAACAAATACTTGCCATTACCCCGTCTCTCACCCCACCCGCCAAACAACTACTTGCCATTACCCCGTCTCTCACACCACCCGCCAAACAAATACTTGCCATTAACCCGTCTCTCACCCCACCCGCCAAACAAATACTTGCCATTACCCCGTCTCTCACCCCAGCCGCCAAACAAATACTTGCCATTACCCCGTCTCTCACCCCACCCGCCAAACAAATACTTGCCATTACCCCGTCTCTCACCCCACCCGCCAAACAAATACTTGCCATTACCCCATCTCTTACTCCATCCGCCAAACAAATACTTGCCATTACCCCGTCTCTCACCCCACCCGCCAAACAAATACTTGCCATTACCCTGTCTCTCACCCCACCCGCCAAACAACTACTTGCCATTACCCCGTCTCTCATCCCACCCGCCAAACAAATACTTGCCATTACCCCGTCTCTCACCCCACCCGCCAAACAAATACTTGCAATTACCCCGTGTCTCACTCCATCCGCCAAACAAATACTTGCCATTACCCTGTCTCTCACCCCACCCGCCAAACAAATACTTGCCATTACCCCGTCTCTCACCCCACCCGCCAAACAAATACTTGCCATTACCCCGTCTCTCACCCCCCCCCCACCAAACAAATACTTACCATTACCCCGTCTCTCACCCAACCCGCCAAACAAATACTTGCCATTACCCCGTCTCTCACCCCACCCGCCAAACAAATACTTGCCATTACCCCGTCTCTCACCCCACCCGCCAAACAAATACTTGCCATTACCCCATCTCTTACTCCATCCGCCAAATAAATACTTGCCATTACCCCGTCTCTCACCCCACCCGCCAAACAAATACTTGCCATTACCCCGTCTCACACCCCATCCGCCAAACAAATACTTGCCATTACCCCGTCTCTCACCACACCCGCCAAACAAATACTTGCTGTTACCCCGTCTCTCACACCACCCGCCAAACAAATACTTGCAATTACCCCGTCTCTCACACCACCCGCCAAACAAATTCTAAGCAACAACTATAATTATAACAATACAAACTACAACTTCGTGACACGACAAACGCCCACTTAACGCCTGTTTGTTTACGTCTTTGCGCGACCTACTTCGGTTTGTTGCCAAATTTAGTAAGTTGCCTATTGTTAACCTATCAGCAAAACTAATTCAATGCCTCAATGGCCGACTGTCTATAATAGTGGTATTTTACCGAGGTTGCCAGACTTGGTCTGCCTAACGCACACTGGCGAAACGTGGGGACATTTTATATGTTGTTCAATGCGGTATTTTGCAACTATCCTGAAAAGAATCAGCCTTGTACTATTTACGCTATAGCTCCTAGACTACTACTTGTTTCTGACAGAAGCTATCTTATTGTTGTATACGAAGGCATCACTATTGCTTGACATCAGTATTGCTTGACATCACTATTGCTTGACATCACTATTGCTTGACATCACTATTGCTTGACATCACTATTACATGCACCAAATAACTGGATGTATATGAAAGAGTATTATGTTATCACAATGCCAGTGCACGCATTATGATTAATGTTGTTGTTGCGTAATATCGGTTGTAATTATATTATATATAATGCCGTGTGATCACACGGAAAATCTGAAGAGACTTAGCATTAAACTGATTTATGACGTACAATTGTTCGCAACGCAACTGCCTCTACGTGCATGCGTAGGTGTGTGTGTGTGTGTGTGTGTGTGTGTGTGTGTGTGTGTGTGTGTGTGTGTGTGTGTGTGTGTGTGTGTGTGTGTGTGTGTGCATGTGTGCGTGTCTGTGTCTGTTGGAAACCGACTTCGCAAATTATATCTCCGAATGAATTTGTTTTTTTATTTTAGGCGTGCTCATCTCGCTTCCACATATAGCGACATTACAAAGTGAGTATTTGTAATTTAACAGTTCCTACTAAAAAGGACTTTTACCTGTGCAAGTGCATTCATTTCGTACGTTGCTATACGTTTGCATTAGTCAATATAACAAAGTTCTACTCTCAATAAGACAAAGGCTTCCTTCCATGTACGAACGTACGCACACACGTACCTGCACACACAAACACACGCACGCATGCACGTACGCATAGACACACAGACACACAGACACACAGACACACAGACACACAGACACACAGACACACACACACACACACACACACACACACACACACACACACACACACACACACACACACACACACACACACACACACACACACACACACACACACACACACACGTTATCCCCATTCCCGTTCCTCCATACCGTTATCCCCATTCCCTTTCCTTCATTCCGTTATCCCCATTCTCTTTCCTCCTTTCCGTTATCCCCATACCCTTTCCTCCATACCGTTATCTCCATTCCCTTTCCTCCTTTCCGTTATCCCCATTCCCTTTCCTCCATACCGTTATCTCCATTCCCTTTCCTCCTTTCCGTTATCCCCATTCCATTTCCCCCATTCCGTTATCCCCATTCCCTTTCCTCCTTTCCGTTATCCCCATTCCCTTTCCTCCGTTCCGTTATCCCCATTCCCTTTCCTCCATTCCGTTATCCCCATTCCCTTTCCTCCTTTCCGTTATCCCCATTCCCTTTCCTCCTTTCCGTTATCCCCATTCCCTTTCCTCCTTTCCGTTATCCACATTCCCTTTCCTCCATACCTTTATCCCCATTCCCTTTCCTCCTTTCCGTTATCTCCGTTTCCTCCATTCCGTTATCCCCATTCACCTTCCTCAATTTCGTTATCCCCTTCCTCCATATTTTTTTCTATTCCGTTATCCCCCTTCCTCCCTACTTTTTTGCATTCCGTTACGTTATCACCCTTCATCCATATTTTCGTCCATGCCGTTATCCCCCATCCTCCCAACTATCTTCAATTCCGTTATACCCCTTCCTCCCTACTTTCTTCAATTCCGTTTTCCCCATTCCTCCCTACTTTCTTCAATTCCGTTATCACCGTTCCTCCCTACTTTCTTCAATTCCGTTGTCACCGTTCCTCCCTACTTTTTTCCATTCCGTTACCGCGTTTCCTCCCTACTTTCCTCCATTCCGTTATCACCCTTTCGCTCTACTTTCTTCCATTCCATTACACCCTTCCTCCCTACTTTCTTCCATTCCATTATCCCCCTTCCTCACCACTTTCTTCAATTCCGTTATCCCCTTCCTCCCTACTTTCTTCCATTCCATTATGCCCCTCCCTCCCTCTTTTCTTCCATTTCATTATCTCCATTCCTCCCTCTTTTCTTCAATTTCATTATCTCCCTTCCTCCCTACATTCTTCCATTTCATTATCTCCCTTCCTCCCTCTTTTCTTCCATTTCATTATCCCCCTTCCTCCCACTTTTCTTTCATTTCATTATCCCCTTTCCTCCCTACTTTCTTCCATTTCTTTATCCCCCTTCCTCCCTCTTTTCTTCCATTTCATTACCCCCTTCCTCCCTCATTTCTTCCATTTCATTATCCCCCTTCCTCCCTCTTTTCTTCCATTTTATTATCCCCCTTCCTCCCTCTTTTCTTCCATTCCATTATCCCCCTTCCTCCCTCTTTTCTTCCATTCCATTATCCCCCTTCCTTCCTACTTTCTTCCATTTCGTTATCCCCCTTCCTCCCTATCATCCTACATCCCTTCTTGCCTTCTACATCCTCCATTCGTCCCTTTCTTCCTTTTGTAATTCCATATGTGCGTCTGTGGATGCGCCGTGCACGCGCCGTATGTGCGTGAGTGCTTGAGTGCGTGCGTGAGTGCATGCGTGCGTGCGTCCGCCCGTGCGTCCGCCCGTCCGTCTGCCGCTCGATCGCCCGCCCAATCTCCCGCCCGCCCGTCCGACCGTCAACCCGGCGTGAACTAGGCTGTAACGCCTCGTTTTTCTTCAGGATGCGACGACCCGTCCGTGTCGTTCGCTCTCATCAGCCCGGAGTCGCAGGGCAAAGTGTCCTGGTGTCTCCACATCGACCGGTCACGTGTCACTTCGGTCCACTCGTGCTACCAGCAGGCTTGCAGTCTCTCGGCCAATGTCTTCAGTTACCGAGACGGGGACTGCATCGTGCAGAAGTGCACGGACGGCGATGTCCAACTGACGCCCGTCTACCACAGCTACAACGTCTTCATACTCGCCGGTAAGTCGCACTGGTGGAGATGGGAAGGTCAATTCTTAAATAATATTTACGGTGATGATGATGACGATGATGATGGTGATGATGATGATAATATATATAACGAATATAATAATAATATATTTAATTTTATTTAGCGCCAGATCAAAATTGGTTCGTGGCGCTTCACAAGATATAATAGTAATAATAATCTATTAAAATACTACTTATTAGAAACTTAATTCCGCAATAAACTGGTGTAAAATTTCTAAATAAGGAAGTAACTACACACACACACACACACACACACACACACACACACACACACACACACACACACACACACACACACACACACACACACACACACACACACACACACACACACATATATATATATATATATATATACATATAAGTTTAAGGGCAGCATAGGTCGACCAATCCATTATGAGAGATAGGATATACAACCTCCGACAAAACGTCTCTCAAAATCACCAAAAAAATATTTGTTTGGATGCAAATAATTATTGATAAATATCAGTATAAGTCTGTGTACATTACCTGTACAGACAGTTTGAATTTTAAAATAAAAGATACCAGGAGTCGAAATTGTATGCAGATCAACTCTGGTCAGTGGTCAAAATTTTATGCAGATCGGTCCTGGTAAGAATGTATATATATATATATATATATATATATATATATATATATATATATATATATACATATATATATATATATATATACATATATATATATATATATATATATATATATATATATATATATATATATATATGGTCGACGTATGGTTCTTCCGCAGACCCAAACCCTTGTGAGGTGGACACGTGCAGCAACGGCGGCATTTGTCTGGCGATAGTGAGCGATAATGGGATGACTTGTTTGAAGTCATCACAACCATACAGTGATTGCTTTGAATGCGTATGTCCGGCCGGATACAGTGGAGAGCGCTGTACAGAAGGTAGGGACAGCACACACCCACATTTTGAGCATATAAACAACGAGCACAAGCCTTCGTCAATATCTAAATGTTATTTGTAAACTTTTGTATTCATTATTTAATTTATTGATATCTACATTATTATGTTTATTAGTTTTTTGTACAATTACTAAATTTATAGATTCTTGTATATTTGTGTTTGATAATTATATTTAGTAATTTATTATTATTTCCTAAATAAAATATACTCTTGTGATTTGTATATATATGTTTTATTTTATTTATTGTTAGAGTGTATGTGCGCATTGAAAATCACGCAATAAAGATGTTGACATGAAGACTCTACTTTCTACTACGAGCGAGTGACCGTGACATGATTCCTCTACTTACTGCTACGAGTGGGCGGCGTTAAGTTGAAACCTCTACTTGCTACTCCGAGTGAGTGGCGGCGACACGAAGATTCTACTTGTTGCTACGAGTTAGTGGGGGTGATATGAAGCTTCAATTTGCTGTTACGAGTGAGTGGCGGTGACATAAGGCCTCTACTTGCAGCTACGAGTGAGTGGCGGTGACATGAAGCCTCTACTTGCTACTATATGTAAGTAGTAGTAACTTGAAGCCTCTAGTTTCTGTGTGGCGGTAACATAAAGGCTCTACTTGCTGCTATGAGCGATCGGTGGTGACATGAAGCCTCTACTTGCCGCTGCGAGTGAGTGGTGATGACACGAAGCCTCTACTTGCCGCTGCGAGTGAGGAGTGGTGATGACATGAAGCCACTACTTGCCGCTACGAGTGAATAATGGTGATGTGAAGCCTCTACTTGCTTCTACGAGTGAATGGCGGTAACATGAAGACTCTACTTGCTACTACGAGTGAATGGTGGTAACATAAAGCCTCTACTTGCTGCTACGAGTAAGTGATGGTGATATGAAGTTTCTACTACGAGTGAGTCGCGGTAACATGAAGACTGTACTTGCTATTAAGAGTGAGTGGCGGTATCATGAAGACTCTACTTGCTACCACGAGTGAGTGGCGGTAACATGAAGAATCTACTTGCTGCTACGAGTGAATCGTGTTGACATGAAGCCTCTATTTGCTGCTACGAGTGAGTGACCGTGACATGAATCCTCTAATTGCTACTACGAGAGATTGGCGGTTACATGAAGCTTCTACATGCTGCTACGAGTGAGTGGCGGTGATATGAAACCTCTACTTGCTGCTACGAATGAATTGTGTTGACATGAAACCTCTACTTGCTGCTAAGAATGAATGGTGTTGACATGAAGCCTCTATTTGCTGCTACGAGTGAGTGACCATGACATGAAGCATCTATTTGCTGCTACGAGTGAGTGGCGGGGACATGAAGTCTCCACTTGCAACTATAAGTGTGGTGCGTGTTTCAGAGGTGGATGAGTGTGAGAGCGTCCCTTGTCTCAATGATGGTGTGTGCGTCGACGTCATCAAAGGCTACACGTGTTCGTGCCCGCGTGGTCTACACGGACTGCAATGCGAGCGAAGTACGTAACGCTGACCCAACTTCTACGGTGTAAGTAGTAGTCGTGTCGCGGAGGCCCCCGTGCAAAACGATTAATCATAAACATCAAAGGAACATCAAAGGAATTGGGGGGGGAGTTGACCCCGCCTCATTATTTCCTAAGTTTTGATCTATACTTATAAAAAAGGACATCAAAGGAAGTCGGCACTTTTTCCTAAGTTTTGATCCATACTTATAAAAAATCCTAATTACCCTTTGATTGACAGCTGTCAACTTCCCCGCTGGAACCGCCCTCTAGCGGGTATGCGTGTGCTATCTGCCCTCTAGTGGTGTTGTTAGGGCTGCCCTCTAGCGGGTGTGTTTGATATCTAACGGCTCCTGTGGTGTCCTAGCGGTTGTGTAGGTACTTACGCTTATTTTATATATAGCGCGGAAGAGAGGCGGTGTGGCCAGTAGCAGAGTGACAACGGTATGGGGTCTCCAATACTTTTCGGAGGGTCGGTGTCGTTCATTTCGAATATGTATCCGTGTCGAGTCGCGGCTTACGGTCGGGACTTTCTATCCGTAGAGCACGCTTATCAATATAGAAAAGCGTTGTTTAACGAAGACGTCGAAGGGGCCGAATCCAATAAACAGTCGTGGTCGGCCTACATCGCAAAACGACGAAGTTGGAAAATAGTTAAAAAGAGAACGGGCGACGAATGGGACGCCGTTAGGGTCGAGTGCACGAAGAGCCTGTTGATGGCTAAGTTCGTAGGGACAAAGAAGTTGAAAGACGCCCTATTGGCTACGGGAAAAGCCGAACTAGTGGAGTGGGTACCGTCGTGCGAGGGCTTATGGGGTACGAAACTCGGAGGCGGAGAGGGACAAAATATGCTCGGGAAATGATTGATGGAGGTGCGTGAAGCGTATAGACGAAACGAATAAAAAGTCATCGTTCGTCCCTGCACGTGCCAATCGTGAATATGTGCGCGCCGTTGAAGCATCCCTTTACGTGTATAGTGGCCGGCCCCACGGTGTGCGGTAAGACTACTTTTGTCGCTCGCCTAATAAAAAAATTCCTGTGGTGCTACAGCCAGTGGCGATCCGCCTACGCCTCTATGCCAGCCAAAATAGAATTCGTAGACGGCCTACCGGATCTGAAGCGTTTAGACGCCGAAACGAGGACGCTTCTAGTACTCGATGACCTCATGGAGGAAACCGATAGCAGGGTCACGACCCTGTTTACTAAAAAAAACTGCTGCAGAATATTTTTCCAAAAGGGAAAGAAAACCGCACAATTAGTCTGAACGCCCAATACATGGTGCTAATCAAGAGCCCCCGGGACGCCGGACAAGTAGGTCACTTAGCAAAACAGATGTATCCGGGCAAGGTCAACTACATGCTCGAGGCCTTCAAAGACGCCACGTTAGAGGCGTACGGTTATCTCCTCGTAGACCTGAAACATGAAACGGAGGAAGACATGCGCCTGCGCACGTACATTTTTCCAGACGACCGCCTCCAGTACGTTTACATCAGGAAGTGACTATAAAAAGAGGGGGGCGTCACCGCCCGCGTCATTCGGTTTAAGGATGACGGACCGCGTGAAGAGACATATCCTGGCCCTGCAGATGCTGAGTAGATATAAGAGGAACATCGAGCTGCGAAAAGCCGTACTCGCCCACGCGGACTCCGACCTCATATGTAATATGTGCGACTGTGCGTACAACATTCTGAAAGGTAACGTGAAACTACCGAAGAAGCAGAAAAAAGTACTGCTAAAATACAGGAACCACTTGCATATGCTAGCGGTCAAAATAGTACCCGTCAGACAGAGGCGTGCTATCCTGCAAACGGGAGCGGGAGGTCTTCTGACGGCGCTGCTAGCACCGTTAGCGAGCACCGTCTTCCTCCCCCTGCTCAGACAGGTTATCGGGGGGTCAACGATCACTCGGCGTCGATCAACTTCACCCTGTTCAACGAACCGAATAAGGATCTGCACCGCCTCATCCAATCGCAGATCGTCGGCAGTCCCTCGATCATCTTCGCGCGCCATCACGAGGCCGGCGTGACCGTTCTTCGTCACGACTTCGATGCGAACGCCCTCTATCGACGGGCGATAATTCAACAGATGCCGACGGGCTGGTATACGCCGGGCGGAGAACGCCTTTCGACCGGAACGCTTGCACCGCTAAGGCCGTATGGCCGTGCAGTGGCTGACGTGGGAGGCCGAACGGGCGGTGGTGTGCATACGACACCAGCTTAACGGGCGCGAAAAACGCATCGGAAAGTACCGGTCGACGGTTGGTTTTGCGAGACGCGAACGGCGTACCAGTTTCACGGCTGCTACTTCCACGGATGCCCATGAACGGATCGGCCGACGAACGCCGTTAACGGCAAGCCGATGACCGAACTGTACGCCGCGACGAACGACGTCACGACCTCGTCGAAATGTGGGAATATCGGTGGCGAGCGTTACGACCGCCATTGCCGCCGTCGCCGCCTAACGAGTCGCGGTGGGCCTGCGGTCGCGTCACGCGCTCGACGATCTTGGCGGCCGTACGCGATGGCGGCCTGTTCGGCTTGGTGGAGTGCGATATCGCCGTCCCGGACGCGCTGCGTGACACCTTCGCCGAGATGCAGCCCGTCTTTAAGAACGTCTACATCGGTAGCGACGATCTCAGCCCGTTCATGCGACGCTACGCGGAGGCGCACAAGCTCCTGACCCGACCTCAGCGAACGCTCATGGGTAGTTTTTTTGGCACCAAGATCCTACTCGCGACGCCCCTCCTACGGTGGTATCTGGCGCACCTTCTCTTCGTCGAACGCGTCTACCAGTTTGTCGAGTACGTGCCGATCGCGTGATTTCGCCGCTTCGGCGATGCTGTGTCCACCGCGCGACGCGAAGGCGAGACCGACCCCGACAAAGCCAATAAGCCAAAGCGAATACATAGTTCAGTGCGGTTTTAGCCAGTCGAATACGTGACAGTCATTAGCCACCTTATCGCGAAAGTCGTCGTGCAGGGGCGGCAGGCCGTACGAATCGAAGTAGTCGCCTCTTCCGTCGACGTCCACGTAGAGGGCGACACAGTGCTCCTTCGGTTCGCCGCCGTCGTCGGTGTTGCACACGAAGGCCGCCGGGAGCGCGGTGAACCCTCTATTCGGTAGCCCGTCTTTCGGTCTGACGCCGTCGACGATGCGTTTAGTGAACGGGTCGACCCATAGGCGGAGCATCAGTTGAAACGTGTCCATCACTGCTCGAGCACGACGTTCCGGTTCTTGTCGATCTCCGGCACCGACTCGAACTCCCCGTGCACGACGACGTTCACCGTTTGGGCTAGGGCGATTACGAAGTGTACCTCGGCGCGCAGGTTTCCCCTATGCACGAGGTTGACATGGTCCCCGTCGCAACAGTCGGGCGTCAGGTCGAAACCGATTATGGTGTAGCCGCCACCGAAGTCGGCACGCGTCATGTCGTTTCCCTCGTCCTCGTACGCCTTTCCCGTTGCCCCGAAGAGGTTCATGTAGCTTCGGATATAACGTCTCTGCGCAAATTTCGGCTGCAGCGACTTGTTCGATACCTTGTGTCCGTCGACGTAGGGCGCGACAAAGTTTATGTTGTTGTGCTTCGCGTTGAACGGGTTTATGGTGTAGGTTCCGTTAAAGGCGTCGTTGTCGATCAGGGTCAAGAACACGCGTTTCGGGAGGACGCCCAGGTAGACGTTCTCGTGCGTGTAAGACATCGTTCCCTGCGGTATCGAGAACACCTTGCAGTCGACTCGACGTATCGGGTACTAGGCCGTCCCTCGCGCGAACGGTTTAATGTGACCGAGCTGTACGGACGGGTTCATCTTAGCCTTTGGCACTTGCAGGTAGGTCTCCAGCAGCGAGATTTGCCACCCCGGATCGACTTCCGCGCGTATGAGCGCGAAGGCGTCCTTCGCGCGCACCATTCGTATCATCATGTCGACGCCGTTCAGTATGTACCGGTCTTGCATGAGGACGTCGACGTGCAGGCTTCCCATCATCTCCACCTCGCGGCTGCCCTGCATAAGTCGGCGCCGCTACTCGTACCCGTCGTTGTGAGCCGTGGTCTCCTCCAAGGCGCCGGCTGTGTCTTTGTACCTCAGAGCGCCCTGGAGCTGCGTCCTTTTCGCGTCGCCACCGTAGCTCAACAGGGTTTCGAGGTAGACCCTATACGGATACATATTGGTCGACGGCGTCAAGAGTGTGCCGTTCAGCGATACGTCGACTTGACTGAACATCGAATGTAGAAAATTGTTGACGGGGGCCACGACGGCGCCGTTCGCGAGATCGGTGCGGTCCCCCTGGAGAAGTTTGAAGCGGACGTACAGTCTAACACTCGACAGACCTGTATAGTCGTCTCCCGAGCCCGGAACGAGGAACTCGATAGTCCCTCCGGCGTCGAGGGACGTCAGCGGCTGGTAAGCGATCCACTGACCGCTCTCGATGCTCGTCTGCGTCGACGGCAAGGCGAACAGGTTCAGTTCGCTCTTTACACCCTCGCACGTCTGCCGATGCACGAACGCCATTCCAGCCGGTGGTGAATATATCGTTCGATAACATCCGTGCCGGGCGTCGCCGCTTCTTCTTACTGGCCGTCGCCGCCTTACCCGGTGGTTTTATACGTCTTCGTTTTTGCGTCGGCGGCCTATTCAGCAGGCCTTCGAGTGGGTCGGCGCCGGCCTGTGTCGCGCGTCGTTTTACCGACTGTTTCAGATTCTTGCCGGCGACGACGTCCTGCGCCACGCGTACGAACGTATTAAGGGCGCGCTTCCCCAACGCCACGGCACCTCTCTTGATTAGCGTCATGGCGCTTCGAAACAGGCTCCCGAAGAGATTGCCCAGACCGTGTCCCCGCTGTCCTCGACCGCCGACGAAAACCGGTAGAGCGCCGCCGACCTGTCGAACGTAGTAGTCTTCGTAGGCGTTACGCGTCGTCATCGTCATCGTCAAAACAGTTTTGCAGCGTCTGATGTCAAGCGTCGTCACGAGTTTTCCCCCCTCAAATGGTATCGGTTGACCGATATCATCCCTTATATCGATCTCGACCGACTCGAATTGTCGACGCAGCAGAGGTACGTATTGGACGCGGTCGACCCGTAGACGGAGACGACTCGAAGGAGCGGTGCAAACACGTCACCGACGAAGCGCGGTTCCACGATGTCGGTGTACACGTACAGGGTGTCGATTCCCGCGTTCATATCCACCGTATGCCGACCTTCGTACGCGTCGGTATACCAACCGAGATCGTCGGTGCTGATGAGGGGGCTCGCGACGACGTCCGATTCGAAACCTAGTACGTTCTTCAGACGACTCCTATGGGGAAAGTGAAATTCGACACCCGGCGATAGATATAGCGTCATCCGGTTGGTGATGGGCTGTACTCCAGGCGGACCTTGACTTTATCGGTGCTCAGTTTTATCAGCGCCTCGTTGATTTTATGCATCAACTCGTAAGCGCTGTTGTAAAAGCCGTGCGGAATGTCGCCCTGTCGGAAAACCGCCTCGCCGTCGCGGCTAAAAGGTTCACTTTCCACCGCCCCGCAAATCAGGTAGAAGTACGCGTCCGCGGCTCTCACGTTGTGCCACGTATGCGGGTACTGTACCGTTACTACGCCGCACTCCCATTGACCCGACAGGACGATGCGTTGCGGCAGAATCGTGGTGTAGTGAGTCAACGTGTTTTCGGGGTGCGCCTTCATAGACGCGTTGCTCGATAGGGTCAGGTAAAAGTCAGACGATGCCGCCATCGCGCCGACTCATAGACGGACTCGGGAGTAGGTAACCGAGACAGGTACTCAACAGCGCCGTCCACAGGTTGGAGTCGCCCTGACCTTTCGTCAGATTGTATATACTCACGACGAAAACCGTGTACAGGACGACGATCTGGCACAGGAAGATGATCTCGGCTTTAGGGCATTCTTTCCCGCAGAAATGCCATGGAACGTGTTCGGGGACGGAGGGGGTGGTAGACTCGGTAGCGTCGATGCAGTCTGCGGTTGTTAGTCGACGTTGAAGCAGTCTGCGGCGACGGTTGTCTCTTCGGTCTTCGTAGCGCCACTGCGGTCTAATAATTGAGCACCTCCTTTATAGTTGTTGTCGCACGCCGCTGCTTCGTGTAGTCGACAGCACATCCAGTGTCGCTTCCACGACATGTCTGCTGTCCGACGCTAAGTCATCCTACCCTTTATAGTCCACTAGCGCCTTGGCGTCGATCCAGCTGTTGAACGAAGCTGGATAACCGCTCCATTTCAAGAGCATCTCCGCTGCGCCCCCCTTACGACGACGACGCTGTAGAACGGCCTTCACGCGATATAGTATGTCCTTCGGGACGACTACGCGTTGCAGTTCCGATTCGTAGAAGGTGCCGTCTAGCGGCGTCCCGGCGTCGTCCTCCAGTCGATACACGGGTGGCTCGGACGGGTGCGCTTCTACGACGGTGAAGAGCTCTTCGCTCCAGTTAGCCATGCACCCTTTTTTGAACCGACCCTTCGCCTTGCTGATGTGTACGCGGTCTCCCTCTCGCAGTTTCGGTTTGCTGCCGCCTCCGTCGCCGCCGTCGCCGTCACCGTACAGCCGATGCCATACGCTCTCCTGATTTGCGGCGTTAACTCTCGCCGGTGTCCTACCGATGCTTCGATGGTAGGCGTTGTTGTACGACCGTACGAGATGTGGCAACGGCTCTACGTATCGCAGGGTCTGGTGTTTCGTAAAATACCGCCACATGCGCGTCTTCAACGTCCGAGTGAACCGCTCCACGACACTCGCTTTAGTCTCCTCGTTATGCGTCACGAAATGGTGGACGCCGTAGTCCTTCAAGAGTTTCTGTATGGGTCTGTTGAGAAACTCCGTCCACTTATCGGTCTGCAGCGCGTTCGGTGGTTGTTACTCTCGCAGTAGGGTCTCGAAGGCCGCAACGAGCGCCTGGCCGGATTTATTCTTCAATGGGACGCGTGTACGGACCGCGTCGAGGAAGCGTTCGAACGAACGGGGGTCGGTAACGAGGGCGGGACTTACAGGAGGCGGCCGGAGCAATTACAGGACGAATGAAAATAGCGGTAGCGACCCGACTCCTTGTGGCGCATGATAAACCCATATCTTACATTTATCTTTAACGCGCACGTTTGCGCCTCGAACATTACTCGTAGTCGGGGTTCGTGTTCCCTAATTTCCAAACAGTCGGTCAATTGAAAATTATATCGGGATTGTATAGGGCCGCGCGACACCGACGTCTCTATGCTAGAAAGGTGGTCCTAAACGACACGCCATAGACAGGCCGACAGTGCGTCTTCATCGTCATGATCGCTAGGTGGCGCCGCCGGCGGTGATGGACCGTCATGTGGCTTTCCGCAGACCTTCAGATGTCTCTACATATGCGCGCGCTGGCAGTAAGATCGGCCGCATTTCGGGCACGCGAGATCATTTTCGATCGCCTTTTCATTTCCGCAGATTTTCGACACCCTCATATGTTTCAAGAAAGCGTGGTGACGGGTGAAATAATGTCCGCATTTCGGGCACTGCGGCTTAGCGCCATAGTGATCTATCAGACGCTCGACGGTTATACCGCATACGAGGCAGACTGGCATGATCGCTACTCGTTGACAGCGCGAACGCTATTAACTAGGGACGCGTTTCACCACCGCTTATAAAGAGTGACGGCGGCGGTGGTGATGGTTAAGCTAGGTGTATGCGGATTTTTTCTTCACTCGATAGTTTTCATACTTTTTTCGCGTATGCGGGGAGGTGTCCTAGTTAAACGGGGCGGCGATAGTTTTAAACGTTTTATTAGGCGACGATCGTTATAGACACATATAGCGTTGTATTTTAAGTGTATGCGTTTCAAGCGGGCCTGATGCTGCCGACGATAACGTGCGGGATAGAAATAGTCAACAGAAAAAATTAGTTTTAAACGTTTTATTAGGCGACGATCGTTATAGACACATATAGCGTTGTACTTTAAGTGTATGCGTTTCAAGCGGGCCTGATGCTGCCGACGATAACGTGCGGGATAGAAATAGTCAACAGAAAAAAATAGTTTTCAACGTTTTATTAATCGACGACCGTTAGACACACATTTAAACAGCATAGCGTTGTATTAAGCTGCTCCCTAATTAATGTTCAGCACGCGTTCGATAACCGTCTCACATTTCACGCTCCGAATGTTCAGCGAGCGAACAGCATAGCGTTGTATTAAGCGACTACAGTGGCAACAATAACCGTCTCTTTTCTCGATTCAAAGTTTTATTAAGCGACGACCGTTAGAGATAACAGCATAGCGTTGCATTAAGCAGCTCCCTAATTAATGTTCAGCACGCATTTGATAACCGTCTCACAATATTTCACGCTCCGAATGTTCAGCGGGAAACTATTAAGCAGGCATTATAACCGTCTGTTTTTCTCATAATGTTCGTCTCACAAATCAGCAAGGCCGCTTCTTTTCAGCACGTACGAATGACTAGCCGCCTCCAGGACGGCCCTGTTGACGTAGTCTCGCCAATCAGTGGCGAGTAGCCAGTCGGAGACGAACTGCACGATTGCAATCTCAGCCAGACGATCCGGCGCGATCGTTTTCAGATGAGCGTGCATGAGCATTACGAATCTCGTAAAGCACGGTATTAACGATCGTCCAAGATACGCCTCCAGAACGGGTTGGAAGTAGCGCGTGACTATATCGCCCACTTCGTCGTACACACGCGGATAGAATCGGTTCGGTCTCCCAGAGCGGTAGCCGTACACGTGAACGTACGGCCACCCTTCGTTCGCCTCGCACTCACCGCAGGCCTGGCGCGCGCGCTCCAGTATCGCATCGCCGAGTGATTCCGCAAACGCCCCCATCATGTACGTCTCATCGGCCGTAGTCAGCTGGATAGCCGTTAGCTGAGTCGGCACGATGGGCGCCGGTTGCGTGTTCGGCACCAACGTCGGCAGCTCCGACGACGTCGAGGGGGGTGATATATCCACCACTGGATACAGTCTCGCGTATGAAGGTGGCCTCTCGTCTAGGGAGGCGTCGTCGTCAACGCTCGCACGCTTTGCAGCCTCTCCCGGGAACGCTTCGGCGAAGTCGCCCGCGGCCTCTTCCGAGATTTTCAAAACCCCCTCCAATACACTGTCCAGTGCACGATCTCGCGCCTCCGGGTCGTCCTACAGCACACAGATTATTAATTATTATTGGCAGTCCTCGCTGTTTATTCTTCGGCCTTTTTGGCACGTTTCAAGGCACGCAACTCCTCCGCCAACTCAAACAGGGCCTGTATAAAGGCGGCGGCAAGATCGCGCCTGGCCTGGCGCGCTTCGTTAACCGATTTTATAGCGTCGAGTACACGATGCACAAACTACAGCATAAAGAAAAAAGCGTCATTAGTCAAATTACTCATTATCATCGGTCTTCTTCAACGCACGCACGGTGTAGGTCGGTATGCATTCCCACGAAATCTTACGCACACTGATCTCTATGCGCGTACCTACGACCGACAGCACGGTATCACGCAATGCCTCCTGGTCCAAAGAGACCAGGTAGTCGGCCTCGTACGAAAGGAGTTTCGACATGACGTTGTCAAACAAAATCAGCCACAATTCATTCTCAACAGTCGGCCCATCCTTTACCATTAGCCGCAACGAGAACAAAAAAATTGGGACGGTCTAGGCGCCGTGCGAAGGACAAATCATAGGGCCTTCTCTGGAGGCGTATATCTTGCGACGACATCGTGCGCAACCCTCGTACGTACATTTATCCCTCCATGAAATTGCCTCCATTGTAACGGGCGTTGCAATTTTATAGAGGCCGTCGGTAGCTTCGCTCAACTCCTTCACACTCACCGCCGAGGGTAGGAATACTACGGCGCCCCTGTCAGGCGGTGGCGCGCTTCTCGCAGCAGGCGTCGCCGCGGCTCCCCTTGCGCTTCCCGTCGCCGCCGGTCCTGCTGCTGCGCCCTCCTGTCTTTCCGCCGCCTCCGCGCCGCCCTGCTGCCTCCCCGTCCCGGTCGAGAGGCCCGTCGCCGCTCCCTGTGCAGCGGGACGCCCGACCAGTACAGGCCTAAACGTCTGCTTTCTCGCTCTCTTCCTCGCGCCGCCCTCTTCTTCCGCCATTGTGATCTGCAGAACAACGTTAATACAACGAGTGAATACAGAAGTATACCGCTTTATACAGAAACCTACCGCTTTATACAAGTCTAGTGAAAAGCGCACGCGCGCCTGAACACGTACACCACAAAACAGTCGAATCCGCCAAGGTTATTAACAAAAGAAAAAATCAATCGGTCATGCCAGTACATTTACCGAAAATCGCTTCTTTAGAGGAACATTTTCGAAAACAACAACACCACATGATTTCCGAGTCACGGCTTGTCTTATAAAATGCTTACTTTTACGCATTTAGACTTTCGTTAAACTTTTGAAACATTACGCAAAACTGTCGGTAACGACTTACCTAACGCGGCCTACGTGACGCGCATCACGCGTTCGTCGATGAGTCAACAGCGGAGAGCGGCGTAAACAGCATTCCTTTCACAAATGGCGATGTCGTCAGACGAAACTTTTGGCGGCGCTAGACGCAAGGAACAACCCCATCGGGAAATCACCAGGTACGTCACGTCCTTTTAAACAAACAAACAAAACAACAGTTACTCAACTATCCTTTATTTAAAATCCTTTATTGTATTCACAGACCGTATACATTCCTTTATTTAATATTGTTTTTTTTAATCCTTTATTGTTTTCTATTCACAGACCCGGCTCAACTATATACATTCCTTTTAAGACCCTTTATTGTTTTCTATTCTATTCGCAGACCATACTCAAATATGTACATTCCTTTATTTTATATTGTTTTTTTCTATTTACAGACCACCCGGGACCCCATGTAGGGAAGGGACACCGCCACCACCTCGGGGACGAGCCGCCGTATTGGCGGCTAGGACGAAAACATTCACCGCTCCCTCCGCGCCTCGGACCATCGGCCGGCTGCAAACGTCACCGCCTTTGACGGCAAGAACGACGGCGCGCGCCGTTGGAAAAGTGCGCGGGATACCGCGGCCTCCACAGCCTACCCGGCCTTGGTGGCGGGATAGTTGGGACGTTCCGGATGAGCCATCGCTGCCGCGAGGCGGCTTTAACTTTACACCGGCGTCACGCCGCGGAACTATTATTTATGGCCATCCGCCATTTCCAGATGATGATGATGAAGAAGCTAATGAGTGGCACTGAAATGTATTAAATATACAACTTACATAACCGTTCCGTCTGTACATTTATCCATAGGGTACGCGCCAACTAGCCGGCAATAAAACAAGGCTGTTTTATGAAACGCTCTAGCCGCTGTACGCTGTACAAGCCGGCAGTAAAACAGTCTTGTTTAAACGCTATAACGCTGAAAATACACCTGACTAGAAAGAAAACAGACGTCACGACTCACGGCCACTGCTGGCCAAAGTCTAACCGCACGGTTGGCTCAGCTAGCAGCAGCCGCCGTATCATATTTAATCAACATCGGTTACGCGCATTATTATGGCCATGCATTCGAGTGCTATCGGGCTCCAGCGGTGCAGCGCAGCCGGCGCTTCACTGGGAACGGCAGAGTCGTATCATAGTTCAGCTGGCAGAGCGGCGTCATATTTCAGCAACGTCAGACATACAGCTATTTAACGGATATAAACTCAGGACGTTTATACAGTGGTCTGGCTCTGGCAGAGCAACGTTAGACATACGGCTATTTAACGGTGATAAGCTTAGGGCTAGCAGGAGAGCTGTATTATATTTCAGGAACGTCAGACATATGGTTAATTAACGGTTATAAGGTTATGGTGATTATACAGTGGTTATATGTTTATACACTGATTTTACAGATTCCGCCAATCCAAGTAAATTCTTAGAAAGCCTGACATTAAAATAATGACGAAAAGTATGTCCTAGCAACACCACTAGAGGGCAGATAGCACACACACATAACCACTACAGGGCAGTTCCGTCAAGCAGTTGACAGCTGTCAATCAAAGGGTAATTAGGATTTTTTATAAGTAAGAAGATAAGAGGATTTTTTATAAGTATGGATCAAAACTTAGGAAAAAGTGCCGACGTCTTTGATGTCCTTTTTTATAAGTATGGATCAAAACTTAGGAAAAAAATGAGGCGGGATCAACTCTGCCCCCAATTCCTTTGATGTTCCTTTGATGTTTATGATTAATCGTTTTGCACGGGGGTCTCCGCGACACGACTACTACTAGTGTAGCATATTAGTGGTAGAGGTAGTGTTGTTGTTGGTGGTGGTGGTTCCAGAAGTAGTAATAATAGTGGTTGCAGGAGTAGTAGAGGTAGTGGTATAGCAGTAATAACAGTTGTAGTAGTAGTAGTCATAGCAGTAGTAGTAGTAGTTGCAGTAGTAGTAGTAGTAGTAGTAGTAGTAGTAATAGTAGTAGTAGTAGTAGTAGTAGTAGTAGTAGTAATAATAGTAGTAGTAATAGTAGTAGTAGTAGTAGTAGTAGAAGTTGTAGTAGTAGTAGGATGGTGGTGGTAGTGTTGGTGGTTTTGGTGCTGGCAGTGGTGTTGGTGTTGTTGGTTGGGTGGTGGTGGTTGTGGTTTTGTTATTGTTGTTGTTGTTGGTGGTGGTGTTGTTGTTGGTGGGAATGGTGGTGGTGGTGGTGGTGGTGGAGGGAATATGCAGGTGTATCATATTAAAAGATAAGCTTATTGTTAACATATTTCGGAACGAAAGGTGTTTTCGTGTTGTTTGAAAGCGTCCGACGATTCGTGGTTTCTGTCTACAGTTTCACTGCCATATGTCTACAGAGTCGTTGTGACGTTGAGCATCGTCTATAAGGTGTTTTCCTGTTGTTTGAAAGCTGCCGACGATTCGTGGTTTCTGTGTACAGGTTCACCGCCATATGTCTATAGAGTCGTTGTTACGTTCAGCACCGCCTATAAGTTGTTTTCGTGTTGTTTGAAAGCGGCCGACGATTCGTGGTTTCTGTGTACAGGTTCACCACCATATGTCTACAGAGTCGCTGTTACGTTGAGCATCGTCTATAATCCTGATGCGGCATTTAAATCAGAGATCAAAAACTCGCTCCGTAAATACGTACGTACAATATATAATATGATCTACAATAGTGTTTCTGTAAGCAAATATATAACTAGCGTATGTATGTTTGTGTGTGTGTGTGTGTGTGTGTGTGTGTGTGTGTCTGTGTGTGTGTGTGTGTGTGTGTGTGAGTGCATGTGTGTGTGTGTGTGTGAGTGAGTGTGTGTGTGTGTGTGTGTGTGTGTGTGTGAGTGTGTGTGTGTGTGTGTGTGCGTGTGTGTGTGTGCGTGCGTGTGTGTGAGTGTGTGCTTGAGTATGCAGGCGTGTATGTTTTGGGTGACGTTATATGTAGCGCCCTTTGGAGGATGTGAAATTTTACAAGTAATAATATTAATTAGTTTCTGTTGAATGACACTATTTTAAATTGCAGTGATATTTCACAAGCCATTATCTGGTAGTTGTTTACGTTTCCAGTTTCTTTATTGCCTTTCTGCTGATGGCTACAACGATGCAACCGTTGAGCAGATAAACACAGAGTAAGTATTACACAATATTTATCAGCTACAACCCGGACTGCATTGTGAAATGGTCATTATATCTAACTGCGGTTGGCAAGTCATAGGTTGAACAACGTAAGTTGTCTTGGTTTGTTAGATTGAACAACAGGAAAAGACATTCTTAAATTAATTACCATTTTACCATGTTTCTTACAGTGCTTCATTCCGGTGCGGTCCGTTGGTAGTTGTTAATAATAAGTTAGCATATTCCATAAAAATAACATATCTTCGAGTCGCTTTTAGAAGGTCTTAGGTGAATACAGTTATATGATTTTAATTACATATTTGTTACCCAGGAGATACGTTACGTTACACATATGACACATTTAGTGGTTATATTACAATCCAGTTGCTAACCAAACTATATATCTGTATCGTCACGGGAGTATAACATTATGTAATGTTCTTCCCTTGTTATTCTCAGTACGTTATTATATAGGATTGATTTGTCTTAATTTGATTTGATTTGGTCGTTGATTCCCTGACTTCTGAAGATACGTCGTGAACGGAACCAAAGCGACCATATTGATCGCGTTTGAGGATGCAATGCCGATCAGCAAATTTGAGAAATTCGCCGCAAACCGAATACACTCTTCCAAGTTCCCCTACGAAGTGGACGAAAATACAGACTTGCGATTTTCAACACAATGTACGTTACGTTCTGTACGTTACGTTCTATACGTCACGTTGCTGTGCCTTTTGGGTTTAATTCGGGAACTGTATTCCGTCATGATAACTGAAATGTTGCAAACCTTCATTGAAAAGATGCATTCTAACATCACATAAATCAGGTGATGTTTTGAAGAGATGCATGCTAACATCACATGATTCGGGTGAGGTTATGAAAAGATGCATTCTAACATGACATAATTCAGGTGATGTTTTAAAAAGATGCATTCTAACATCACATAATTCAGGTGATGTTTTGAAAGGATGCATTCTAACATCACATAATTCAGGTGATGTTTTGTAAAGATGCATTCTAGCATCAAATAATTCAGGTGATGTTTTGAAAAGACGCATTCTAACATCACATAATTCAGGTTATGTTTTGAAATACGCATCACTTAATTCAAGTGATGTTTTGAAAAGATGCATTCTAAACATCACTTAATCCAGGTGATGTTTTGAAAAGATGCATTCTAACTTCACATAATTCAGATGATGTTTTGAAAAGTTGCATTCTAACATCACATGATTCGGGTGAGGTTATGAAAATATGCATTCTAACATCACATAATTCAGGTGATGTTTTGAAAAGACGCATTCTAACATCACATAATTCAGGTGATGTTTTGAAAGGATGCATTCTAACATCACATAATTCAGATAATGTTTTGAAAAGATGCATTCTAGCATCACATAATCCAGATGATGTTTTGAAAAGATACATTCTAACATCACATAATTCAGGTGATGTTTTGAAATACGCATCACATAATTCAAGTGATGTTTTGAAAAGATGCATTCTAACATCACTTAATCCAGGTGATGTTTTGAAAAAAAGCATTCTAACATCACATAATTCAGATGATGTTTTGAAAAGTTACATTCTAACATCACATAATTCAGATGATGTTTTGAAAAGATGCATTCTAACATCACATAATTCAGGTGATGTTTTGAAAGGATGCATTCTAACATCACATAATTCAGATGATGTTTTGAAAAGTTGCATTCTAACATCACATAATTCAGATGATGTTTTGAAAAGATGCATTCTAACATCACATAATTCAGATGATGTTTTGAAAAGATGCATTCTAACATCACATAATTCAGATTATGTTTTGAAAAGACGCATCACATAATTCAGGTGATGTTTTGAAAAGATGCATTCTAACATCACATAAAACAGATGATGTTTTGAAAAGACGCATTCTAACATCATGTAATTCAGATGATCTTTTTAAAAGACGCATTCTAACATCACATAATTCAGGTGATGTTTTGAAAAGATGCATTCTAACATCACATAATTCAGATGATGTTTTGAAAAGACGCATCACATAATTCAGGTGATGTTTAGAAAAGACGCATTCTAACATCACGTAATTCAGATGATGTTTCTAAAAGATGCATTCTAACATCACATAATTCAGGTGATGTTTTAAAAAGACGCATTCTAACATCACATAATTCAGATGATGTTTTGAAAAATGCATTCTAGCATCACATAATTGAGGTGATTTTTTTTAAAGATGCATTCTAACATCAGATCATTCAGCTGATGTTTTTAAAAGACGCATTCTAACATCACATAATTCAGATGGTGTTTTGAAAAGAGTCATTCTAACATCACATAATTCAGGTGATGTTTGAAAAGACGCATTCTAACATCACATAATTCAGATGATGTTTATAAAAGACGCATTCTAACATCAGATAATTCAGGTGATGTTTTTACAAGACGCATTCTAACATCACATAATTCAGATGATGTTTTGAAAAGATGCATTCTATCATCAGATAATTCAGGATATGTTTTGAAAAGATGCATTCTAACATCAGATAATTCAGGGGATGTTTTGAAAAGATGCATTCTAACATCAGATAATTCAGGGGATGTTTTGAAAAGCACATGCATTTGGCGGAGAGTACTAATACGCACCCACGGTATCGCTCCACTATATACGCGCCGGAATCGGGGAGGGGGGCTTGGAGGGGAGCTGAACCTCCCCGTATTTGTTAAGGGGGCTTGGAGATAGGATTAGCCCCCAATATTTAGGGAATAGATTAATTTTGTGTGCTACTTGTGTTTGGTGAGCATGACGGTGTTATGTGAAGGAGATTTGCACCCCTCAGAGGGGTGCAAATCGAGGTTTCCCGAGAGCCTCAGGGTGCGTTACCTTGGAGGGGGGTTCAAATGGAGGAATGTTTCTGGCAGGTCAGCTTCAAAGAGTGTGATCGTCGCCGTCAAAGATGTTCAACCCACCCAATATTAATTTCTTTCTGGCGCCTATGTACTGTTATTATTTTTAATCTTAAAATGTCGAAGCAACCAAGGAAACGAATGATCTGATTCTAAGAATGATCATATTCTATACCGCAGCGGCGTTGTTTGCGTGCGACTTCGAGCGGGCGGACATGTGCGACATGATCCCGCCGAGCGGGGACGGTGTCTTCCACTGGAAACGAATGACTGGAAGCACGCACTCTGAAGACACAGGACCAGTGGTCGCCAGCAGCGGCAACTACTACGGCTACATAGACAGTGCGGCGCAACAGCCTGGGGACACCGCCATGTAAGTGTGCGTGCGTGCGTGCGTGCGTGCGTGCGCGTGTGTGTGTGTCTGTGCGGTCGCCCGTGTGTTTAAGCGTGCGTACGTGCGTACGTATGTGTGTGCACGTGTGTGCGCACGTGTATATGCGCGAGTGTGTGTGCGCGCGAGCGCGTGTGTGTGAGAGAGAGAAAGTGCGTGTCCATGTATATGTGCTTGCGTGCACGCGTGTTCGTGTGTGTGGAATTTCGTTTCAACCTAGCATGCACCTCTACTATGTCGCACTAGGCTAAAAAGTAATTTTTACGTTGCTTATATAAAATATACATTATCGTGTTTTATTGCTGAAATCATACCGACATAATGCATCGGCATCTTGCAACTGGGTATTGAGATGTTCGGTGATGAGCACCCGCTTTTCGTCTCCCATTCTCCAGCCTGCGCACTCCTGTCATTAACTACATGGGCGCCGCCTGTCTCACGTTCGATTACCACATACACGGCTTCTCTCCCGGCATTCTCGCCGTGCGCCTGCTAGAGGTGGATAACGTCACATCCGGTACCTCTGCCACCACGGCGGTCAGCGTGAACAAGGTGATCTTCAGCGAGGGTCAGTACGACCTCGACGCCTGGCAGACAGCCGACATCGAGTTACAGCTAACGACACCCGTCAGGGTAAGGTGTCTTAACGTCAACAACAGTTGTATGCGCATGTACTTTAATAGGAGGTGAAGGGGGAGGGAGGGAGGGGCGGATGGAGAGATAAATGTAGGGAGGGAGGGAGGTAGGTAGGGATGGAGAGAGAGAGAGGGAGGGAGGGACCGATGGACGGACGGTGAGAGGGACGGAGGGACAGAGGAGGGAAAGAAAGAAGTGATGGAGGGAGAGAGGGATGGAGGGAGGGAGGAAGGGATGGAGGGAGGGAGGAAGGTAGAGATGGATGGAGGGAGGGAGGAAGGAAGGGAGGGAGGGAGGGAGGGGGGAGGGGGAGACAGGGACGGACGGACGGACGGACGGACGGAGGGGGGACGGACGGAGGGACGGAGGGATGGAGGCAGTGGGGGAGGAAGGGAGGGACGGATTGACGGACGGACGGACTGAGGGAATGACGGACGGACGGACTGAGGGAGGGAGGGAGGTAGGGAGGGAGGTAGGTAGGGAGGGAGAGAGGGAGGGAGGGAGGGAGGGAGGGAGGGAAGGAGAGAGGGAGGGAGGGAGGGAGAGTGGGAGGGAGGGAGGGAGGGAGGAGGGAGGGAGGGAGGGAGGGAGGGAGGGAGGGAGGGAGGGAGGGAGGGAGGGAGGGAGGGAGGGAGGGAGGGAGGGAGGGAGGGAGGGAAGGAGAGAGGGAGATAGGGAGGGAGAGTGGGAGGGAGAGAGAGAGGGAGGGAGGGAGGGAGGGAGGGAGGGAGGGAGGGAGGGACGGACGGACGGACGGACGGACGGACGGACGAAGGGACGGAGGGACGGAGGGACGGAGGGACGGAGGGACGGAGGGACGGAGGGACGTAGGACGGAGGGACGGAGGGACGGAGGGACGGAGGGATGGACGGACTGTCGGAATGACGGAGGGAGGGAGGAGGGAGGGAGGGAAGGAAGGATTTGAAGTTGATGACGTGTTCAGGGTTTGAGTTCGGCACTAAATGCGATGTTCACTCTTAATTATGTGCGCACGCTCATGTTTGCGAGTGCTTATGTGTGATGTGTATGTTTGCGTGTGTTTGTGCAACGTAATAAATAGCAACAATAATATTCCTTGTTATGTTTGAGTGGAAATGTATGGAGTTTATTAATGTTATGACTCGTTTTGGGGATTAAAAGTTTGAAATGTGCCAATGTGCTTAAAATGTGCCAATGTGTTTGACAGGTGGAGTTTACGGCGATGGTCGGTTTGGGCAACTCAAGTGACATCGCTATCGACGACATTTCTCTTAATCTCGACATGGTGAAATGCACTCGTGAGTATTGCAATCGTCATGAAAAGAAAATAATTACACACGTAGATTAGAAGAAATATATTGTGCGTGCCGTCTGCCGCCTCTCGCATCGCGCCTACAGCCTACCTGCCGCCTTCCACGTCGAGAAGCGGCGAAACATAATAAACTTTCTTTGCAATGTTATAATGTTGTTTGCTTGTCTTGCCTTCCAATTACACCCCGCCTCAAGGCACGAGTGCGGTAGGGTGTTTTTTTGGTAAGCTTTGTTCGGTCCAAAGTTATGGTGCGTGTTAACAGCAATCAAAGTGAGCCCCCAAAACTTTACAGCTTCAGGCGCCTATTTATAACAATGATCCCTCGTACGATATGATCTCCATGCGTGTTTGCTTATCTACGACTTGTCATTAAACTTCGTCGTTGCAGATAAGGTTACCCGCTGCTACGACTACTCAATGCCTCCCCATACCGCCCAGTGCAGCGCACTCGCGTGGAACAAGTTTTGTTCCAATACAAACGGAGACCTTCTGTACAGAGAATATTTGGACCGCACGACGCTTAACGGGTTCAAGTTATTTACCAACAATCTTGCCGAGAGGGCTTATTCCGGAGATATGGACGCTATAGAACGGTGCTTGCGCAAGCTTTGTAAGTTCTTATAAAATACGTTGATAACAAAAAACTGCCGTTGTTTTTTATGCTGCTATTTATGGTTTTTGAAGAATTTGGTCGTTAATAAATAAATTTTTGGCGCTCTTTGTTGATGATAAATTAAATATGTCCCCGGTGGTAAACACTTGTAACCCGTTTTATAATAAGATTATAATGTTTGTTTTAAAATATGTTTAAGAGGGTGTGCAACATATAACATATTTATTCTAAGTATGTATAGCAACTAAACTGATGTTTACCTCGATTGAAAATAAAGAGTGTAATAGTTTTGTTCCTAATATTAGTACCCTATCATTTAAACAAACGTAGACATGTGCGTTAGGATATGACGTGTGGTCAGTCTACAAAGGGAAACGTTTGTAATAATTTTGTTTTCATTTGCAGTACCTGACACGTCACCAATTCCTCCGACAGAAGCATTGCCGAATACGTCAGGCAAGTGTCAGTTAGTCTCCGGTCGGTGCCTTTGTCAATTCTCCGCATCGACACATTTCTAAATTATAAGTCTAGATTCCTTCCCGTTATTAGTTGCTTGTTTCGCCAGATTCATTTTAAGGACGAAATCAGTCCAATATGTCCACTCTATATCAGTAAGCTGTCTCAACAATTGGCAAGGATTTTCAAGTCCTACGACGTACCAATGTTCCGGTAAACACTCTAGGTACCTGCTGGTACACCCAAAGACAAAACAGACAAGGCAGCAAAGTGTGGGATGGTATATGACTTTCAATGCCCCGAATATGACCAACAACACATAGAAGAAACAGCGAGGGCACTGGGCACACGATTTAAAGAACATCTATCGTGTCGCCAACCCCCTGTCAGCGGTAAGTGAACACAAGTTCAATACAGGCCACCAATGTTTGATGAAAGATGTCAAAACCTTAGACGTCAAGGAGAACTGGCAGAGGAGAAAGATGAAGGAGGCGATTAACATCTTCAGGGGAAGCCTTCACTGAACAGAAACGTCGGCCAGGAGCTCCTGCCAGTCATGCTCCAGTTTGCGTCACATGACGTAGGTCACGTGACACGACCGTAAATAAATTCAGTCTGCTGAAGAAGGCCGCGAGATGCAGTCACAATTATACAGAGAATAAACAAAAACGTTTCTTGAGAGGTAAATATACCCAACATAATTAACCAATTAACCGGATCATCACTGCATTCAAGGAACACCAAAACAGTTATAGATCTATTTCTAACCTTGCTTTATTTCTAAAGGATTCACATTAGCACAAATGTCTTAAATACATTATAATCACAATCACATTATAAAAATGTCAATCAATAGAAACGGCTCTTTTAAAAGTACATAGTGATATTAACTTAAACATTGATAATGGTAGAATAACTGCCCTAACCTTACTATCTGCCGCCTTTGATACTATAGATCATGACATTCTAATTAAACATTTATCAAAGTGGTACGGCATATCTGGCACAGCTCTGGGCTGGTTTTCTTCATGCCTAACTGATAGATGCCAAACCATTAAGATTGGAAATTGCTTTTCGTACCGAAACCCACTAAGTTGTGTTACTAAAAGTCATAATCTAAAGTCTAAACAATCATCTTTATGCAGATGATTCCCATATTTACATTTCTTTATCTATGCATAATACTAACGTTAACTAAATAATAATGACATTTTTGTTTGGATGACTGAGAGTAGATTGAAATTAAACGCTGATAAAATAGAGTTTCCTATGATTGGTACACACATTAATTAAACGCTTTTTTCCCACACCTATGCTTAACCTGTATGTTACGTCTGCATTTTCAGCACCAAATCTTTTATGATAATTTCAATTTTAGACGGCATATTTCTCAAACAAGTCGCTGTTGCTATTATCATATTCGTAATTTACGACGTATTCGTCGTTATTTGCCTCTTTCTGTCGCAAACGCTATCGCAACTGCATTTGTTACTAGTAGGATTGACTATTGTAATTCCCTTTTTCACAATATTGCCCTTAAGGATATAACTAGGTTACAACGTATACAGAATTGCCTAGCTAGGGTTGTGACTCGGTCTCCGCGGTTTTCCCACTCAGTGCCTCTTCCGAAGTCCTTGCACTGGCTGCCTGCATGATATTGTATTGTTTTTTTAATATGTACCATTACTTAGAAGGCACTTTCATGTAAGCAACCAGAATAGTTATACTCAATGCTTACTCCTGTAAAAAGCCTATCCAGCTCCCATCATCTAATTCTGATTTACGTTTTGTTCCTACAGTCAATACTAGTACTGAAACTAGGAAATTTTTGTTGCTGCACCAACTATCTGGAATATGCTCCTTCTTGGTGTCGGATCAGTTGAAAATATTACACAATTTCGCCGGCATTTAAAACTTCCTTTATAACCTTGCATATTCACCTTAGCTCCCTTTCGTGCCGATCCATCTGTTGACGACTTTAATATGGCTTTTCGATTCTGATATTGACTAACCCGTTCGTATTGATGCGCCTTTGAGTTTGGTTTTCGAGGATTTAGGCGCAAAAGAAGTTACCTTATTATCATTGTCAACTAATTTATTTTGTCTTCACAGAATGAATTAGTTGACAATGTCAAATTACCTTATTATCATTGTCAACTAATTTATTTTGTCTTCACAGAATTAATTAGTTGACAATGTCAAATTATGTTAGCCATTGAGAAGTAGTTATCACAACCAGGTACATTTTACTATCAAAGTAAAATCAGAAAGATACAATAAAAAGCAGTTCAGGAGAAATTTCCACAAAGGAAGATATAAGGAAATGAGGAAATAGTTAGCAAAGCTAGACTGGAACAACACACTGAAGAGAAAGACAGCAACATAATGCTGAAATATCTTAAAGAGTGAAATTTAGTGCATCTTCGATAAATTTGTTCCCTTGAAAAAACAAGGGAAACGGTCCATACTACATGGACAAATTAAGTACAAACAAATGATGTGGAAGTCATATAGACGTACTGGAAATAACGAAGACTACAGCATTTGTAAAGAAGCACTAAACCAAGCTACAACTGAAATTGTAAATTCGAAGAGAATCTACAAACAAAAATTATCTTGTAATATAAAACAAGCCAGCAACAGTTTGTATGCGTATGTTCGGGACAAGCAGAAAGTTCAGGATAAGGTCGGTCCTCTAGAAGATAGTGCTGGAAATATGATATCAGAGGGATTCTTAATGGCAGAAGACCTGAATGAGTATTTTAGTTCAGTGTTTACCAGGGAAGACATTAGTTCATTGCCAGTACCAGAGCCTACGTTCAAGGGGGCAGAATCAGACTATTTTCTTGTTAAACATAACTTGTTAAACCAATCTCAATAAGGATTTCTAAAAGCTAGGTCATGCTTAACAAATATGTTATGTTTTTGGAAGATATCACTAAGTGGGTAGACGAGGGATAACCAGTAGATATCATCTACTTACATTTTCAGAAAGCTTTCGACAAAGTGCCACAACAAAGGTTACTGCTTAAAATAAAAGCCCACGACATAGGAAATGGTTTAATTAACTGGATAGAAAAATGGCTAATTGACAGAAGACTACGGGTAGTAGTTGATGGGGAGGCTTCAAACTGGAAATGAATTTTGTGTGGGGTACCACAGGGATCAGTACTGGGACCTATATTATTCATAATATATATCAACGATTTGGACTATGATATAACAAGCAAGGTATTGAAATTTGCGGATGATACACAATTGTTTAGAAGGATTAAACGTGCTGGAGATAGATGGCAAATGTTGTTCAATTTTTGGAAATGTAAATGCCTCCATACAGGACATGGGATCGAAGTTGTATAATATACAATGGGAGGTTCTGTACTAAGTACTACTGTAAAAGAAAAGGACTTAGGGTTAACCATTAGTGCTGATATGAAGGTTTCAGAGCAGTGACGTATTGCCGCTTCAAAGGGAAATCAAATCCTTGGATTAATTAGGCGAAACATCGCGTATAAGGAAAAAGAGCTAATAATATCGGTGTACGAAACAATAATTAGGCCTCATTTTTGAATAATATATTCACGCGTGGCGGCCATATCGCAGGAAGGACATAGATATGCTAGAAAGAGTACAGAGGAGAGCAACTAAAATGATACCAAAACTGAGTGATCTTAGTTACGAAATACGCCTAAAAGAATGTGGTTTAACAACACTTGAGACCAGGAGATTGAGAGGAGATCAGATAGAAGTGTGTAAAATATTGAATGGTTATGAAAATGTTGATAGAAATATTTTTCTCAGTTAAGAAAGGTAGATGGACAAGAGGACATGAAGTTACATTAGTAAAGGAGCAGTGTAGATTATATATAAGAAAGTTCTCATTCTCACAAAGGACTATAAATGAATGGAACAGATTATCTCTTGATTATGTGGGTGCTAGTAGCGTTAATATGTTTAAACATAAAATTGACACATACCTTAAAAGGGCGGGATACACATAGATAAAAAGTATTGGACTCTCGATAAGCCAAAAGTCCACCTGCCATCTTGAGTTAGTTTTCTTGTTAAATCTTGTTTAATTATTACTGTTATTATTATTGGTCATTGCTTGTGATGTCAGAGGTATTCCCTTTATTCATTGATTGCGCGGCAGAGGTATTGTCTTGATTCATTGCTTGTGTCGGCATAGGCACTATTCCCATTATTCGTTACTTGTGACGTCAGAGGTATTCCCTCCGTATCCATTGCTTGTGTCGTCAGAGGTATTCCCCTTATTCGTTGCTTATGACTTCAGAGGTATTCTCTTTATTCATAGCTTGTGTCGTCAGAGGATTTCTCCTTATTGATTGCTTGTGTCGTCAGAGGTTTTCCCCTCATTGATTGCTTGCGCGGCAGAGGTATTACCCTTATTTATTTATTGCGCGGCAGAGGTATTCCCCTTATTCGTTGATTGCGCGGCAGAGGTATTCTCGTTATTCACTGCTTGTGTCGGCATAGGAATTATTCTTATTATTCATTGCTCGTGTCGTCGGAGATATTCCCCTGATGCGTAGCCTGTGCCATCCGATGCAATATTCATTGTTTGTGCCATCCTTTTTGTTTTACATATTATTTTAAGTAGATATTGAGTAGCGAAACTTTGTTTCAGTTGCATTCTGAAATTATTCTTTTAAAATACAAACTTCCAGTGAATCAGCATCCTCCATACACTAAATATCACTTTTTCAACTCCGTATAAACTATTGTTCACATCATATGCCATGTTAAGAAGAAAAACGGTGCAAAAGACGTTTATATTTGTCTGCCATACAGTTATTATTCCGTTGGCCAGACCTGCGACAGGTAACTTTGTAAAAGCGTAATTTATTGAATAGTATATCAAAACGTGACATATATGGTAGCAAGTACGACCAAATAAGGAAAACATTTTCACGTTATAAATGTATAAAACTTCTCAAAAACAGTTATAAATGGTTGTTTAACTCAGATTGCAACTTTATTATTATGTGTAGATGATTAAATTAACACAATTGTTTAATGGTACTTTTCCTTAATTTTCAGGCGCCATATTCTTCTGCAGTTTCGAGAGTAACGACAGTTGTGGAGTAACGGTAGAAGAGGGCAACGTGTTGTGGTTGCTAAGCAACGTCTCGACGCCGTCTATTAATACCGGTCCGAGGGTGGCGCACTCTGGCGAATACTACATGTACTGCGAGGCTAGCGGAAAGAAACCACACAGCTTAGCCCGGTAATCCCTTCACTCGTCTAATATTACAAGTTGTTGTAAGCGATCTTGTTATATACTATCGAATCTGTAACATTTATATCTTCTATCTAGGTTACTGTTCTGTAGATTTACAAACTCGTGCCGTGGTCACATGAGAAGAGAAGAGCGTCACTTGCTCCAAGTAGCGATGACTGACAGAAATCATGTGACCACGACACCAGTTACTGAGCTTAGCTGTAACCATGAAGAAGCAGATAGCCGCCTTCTTCTTCCCACCTCTCATGCGGCTCAACGTGGTTCTAACACAGTGGTTCTCAGGTCACCTGATAGCGATGCAGGGTAATAGCAGTTGGAAATATTCATTCAGTTCCAGCTACAATGCTATTTAACACTGGAACACAACAGCGAAAGAGAAACATCAATATAACTCAAATTGGATCTACCATCGGACCAGACATGTGTGAAGCCCTGATTAGCTATCATGCATTTAGTGGTTGTGACTCAACCAGCGCGTTTGTTGGTAACGGTAAAGCAAAAGGCTACAGACTGCTACGTGAGAACCGTTCCTTCAGAAGTACCATGGCCAAATCTTGCAAATCCTTTGTCGCCGATAAGGAACTGTTGCAGAAAGGTGAAGCGGCAGTGTGCGCCCTGTGTGGGCAATTACAAGAGTATGATGTGAACAGATTGCGACATACCATGCTTGGGTCGAGGACAACTGATCCAGCAAAGTTGCCACCATGCAAGGAAGCATGTGACCAACACATCAAGCATGCTACCTACTAGGCAGCCATTTGGCGACACTGCTTGACGGCACAACCACCAGTGCCATCCCCTCATGGCAATGGGTGTTGACGGAGACATTTTGGTACATTGGACGGACAATCTACCAGCCCTACAGGCAGTACTTGAATGTGTCAGCTGCAAATGTAAGACATGTGCTGGTGTTCGTTGCTCGTGCAAGCTGAATGGATTAACATGTACTGGTATTTGCCGCTGTAACGCCGATCATTGCGAAAATAGACCGGTCACATCGACAGACATGGGAGTAGACCCACTACTGTCAGAAGATGACTCCGATATGGAGTGACATGGTCTATGATGGTCCATGAAACTGTTTGTCACTTGGCGAACTTCAATAGAGAACCTTTAAATTATTATATTTTAAATTTGTTATCATTATTATCATAATATTTGCGATTTGCCAAATGCCTACTTACATTAACATAATTATGAAGTAAATGCATGCATCTCATAATTACGCATTTATATGTCAAAAAGAGAAACATGTGTTGTGTTATTAATTACATGTCAGCCAGAAATGTATGTAATCACACTGAAAGTCTTTTACACGAACACAACGTGAGCTATGCCCAGTCTGAAAGGACTTTGTGGTTTTGTTCGATAAGGGGGTAGGGTTACTGAAATGTCTATATAATTGTTCAAACATAACAAATAACAATTATTCTTTCAGTACGTCGACGTTATTGACAATATAAACATAGACACCTGGTCTGTTGATATGTAATTTTATATCAAGCATTGTGTTGTGGCGTATGTGATTCAGTTCACCGTATGTCGATGAAAAACTGTTTATTTCATATTTTATATTGGCGAAAAGTTAAAAGTGACTGGTGGTAAAAAATTGCTTTGCATTATGTCATGACCAACTACGTTAGACAATAAGATGATTAGCAAATAAATAGTTGATTTAGAGCATATTGTGTGACGTTTTGTCATTTCCCGCCATTTTCACGATATAGGTAGGTAGGTTCCAAGCAATAGTACGTGGATATTGGAACATACTGATATGAAATTATCGGGTCAATATACTATGGGTATGAGTGTGGAAGAAACGGAAGCACTACGCATATAGATTTTACGGAAAAAAGTGAGAATTTTTTACACACAATTATCGATCGTATCATATTAATGATTGCAATTTAAACATGTTGTGTTACAGTGCTGTTGTACATTCATTTATGTATCTACCTGTGAATTTATATTGAGATTCAACTAAAATTATTTTATTATTATTATTTTTTTTTCTTCAAAGAACGGATACCTTAATGTTTGGTTAATGTTTGGAAATTATTAATTGATAGTTCAATTAAAAAGAAAATTTCAAGAAACCTATGTTGGCGGGGGGTGCAACGAAATCCTAAATTTCCAGAACAGCGCCAGAACTAAACAGTCTCTAATGGAACTAGACTGGATCCCGTTGCGATTGGCTAACAATCTGTCTGTCACTTTGACCATCACAGGTTGATAATTTTTTTTATAAGAAATTAATAAAGAAGGTAAAGTGATTGTTTTGTCATTGTTTATGGAACACTAGTTACCATCGTCTTGTAACTTCACATATCAAAGTAAAGTTGTGACATACAAATTCTCTATACTTTACAATTATAGAAATAATTTTGGAGTGCCCTAGGGTGACTTTAATTGGGTGGTGGCTGTATTACCGAGATGACCGCAATGCGAGAACTGTACTAACGTAACCCTGACTATGTTCTTCTAGATTGTCGACACCCATCATTCCTCACGCTGGCCTCGTGTGCGTGTCGTTCTGCTACCATATGTCCGGAATCAACATGGGCAGTCTCACGCTGTACGTCAACGACTCACTGTCGGAAGTCCGGTCAGTGTGGACACACGCGGGCCATGCCGGGAAAGAGTGGCTCAATGTTGAACAGACCGTGTATGCGGGGAACGCGATACAGGTGCGTTGGAATGAAACCCACTCTAGTATGCCCTTGTCATTACCAAGTGTTCTAGATTTGTTGCACCATATTGTAGGAACCGCTTGTGGAATCAGAGAGTTATGAATTTTGTGTAGAAATATCGAAAACAATGTTCAAATATTAATCGGCTAAGTACCATTATTATGTAAATAATGTTAATAAAATAACTATAAACATAGTAAGGAACACGTTTTGTTAAACCAGTTAGCCAGAGAAAGTAGGGTAGAGTAACGTAATCATTTAGATAACTTTGGTTTGTATCATCTTTTAGATACTATGTATGGCTTATTTTTGTTATTCTTGTCTAACCTTGATCACGTGTCAATTAATTGCAACAATTATAAAACTGTTAACTTCTTTTCTTTTGGCAGCTGACCTTTGAAGCAGCCGTCGGACGGTCCTATGAGAGCGACATTGCCATTGACACTATTATGATCATGGATGGGCCTTGCGAAGGTATAGCATCTTGAATAATTGCTACAAGTATTTCTGTTATTTTCTTACTTTTTATTAAAATACGTTAATAGAGGAAGGTTCTTTTTAGATGACGGTCTGTGTACACTTTGGAACAAATATAAGTTAATGAAAAACTATAGTACGTTAGCTCAACATTTGTGTAATATTCTAGGAAAAAAATGATAGTGTTTTGTTAAGCTTATTGTATGTAGTGTCATAGAGTGTTTCCGGTTTTCGTTTGGCCCGTTCGGAACAATGTAACACGCTGGGACAAATTGTAATATGACTAAAAAATCAAACCATTTTCAGGCTACATTGAGGAAACAACAGCGGCTACCAAGTTGACGTTGTCAATGGCTAATCCGACAACTTATGGTGGAATGACGTTTAATGCGACAACTACTGACGCGACAACAACATACACTGCGACAACAACATACACTGCGACAACAACAACATACGCTGCGACAACAGCAACATACACTGCGACCAGTGAGACAACCAATGGAGAGAGTACCTCTGATATTGTCGTTTCTACAACGCCTAAAGGTTCTTATGATTATTACCTACGTTTCTTTATGTCGACAAATCAGATAGAGTATTTAGAATATTGCTCTGATGATGATTGTTATTATTATTATTATTATAAGAAGAATTCTTCATACTTGTTAATTTAGCTATTTTAAAAATGTCAGTGAATTGTGCAAGCGCCAAGAGCGCCTATGATTGGCGGATACCTGCGCTATGTAAGACAACATTATTATTATTGTTATTATTATCATTATTATTATTATTAGTAGTAGTAGTAGTAGTTGCAGTAGTAGTAATAGTAATATTAGTATTAGTGGTAGTAGAAGTAGTAGTGGTAAAAGTAGTATTAGTAGTAGTAGTAGAGCGACATTGCCATTGACACTATTATGATCACGGATGGGCCTTGCGACGGTATAGCATCTTGAATAATTGCTACAAGTATTTCTGTTATTTTCTTACTCTTTATCAAAATACGTAAATAGAGGAAGATGTGTTTTAGATTACGGTCTGTGTACACTTTGGAACAACTATAAGTTAATGAAACTCTATAGTACGTTAGTTCAACATTTGTGTAATATTCTAGGAAAAAATTGATAGTGTTTTGTTAAGCTTATTTTATGAAGTGTCATAGAGTGTTTCCGGTTTTCGTTTGGCCCGTTCGGAACAATGTAACACGCTGGGACAAATTGTATGTTATTCAAAAATCAAACCATTTTCAGGATATATTGAGGAAACAACAGCGGCTACCAACTTGACGTTGTCAATGGCTAATCCGACAACTTATGGTGGAATGACGTTTAATGCGACAACTACTGACGCGACAACAATTGATGCGACAACAACTCCTGCGACAACAACATACACTGCGACAACAACAACATACTCTGCGACCAGTGAAACAACCAATGGAGAGAGCACCTCTGATAGTGTCGTTTCTACAACGCCAAAAGGTTCTTATGATTATTACCTACGTTTCTTTATGTCGACAAATCAGATAGAGTATTTAGAATATTGCTCTGATGATGATTGTTATTATTATTATTATTAATAGAAGAATTCTTCATCCTTTTTAATTTAGCTATTTTTTAAAACGTCAGTGAATTGTGCAAGCGCCAAGAGCGCCTATATTTGGCGGATACCTGCGCTATGTAAGGCAACATTATTAATATTGTTATTATCATTATTATTATTATTAGTAGTAGTAGTAGTAGTAGTAGTAATAATAATAGTAGTAGTTGCAGTAGTAGTAATAGTAGTATTAGTATTAGTGGTAGTAGTAGTAGTAATAGTAGTAGTAGTAGTAGTAGTAGTAGAGCGACATTGCCATTGACACTATTATGATCACGGATGGGCCTTGCGAAGGTATAGCATCTTGAATAATTGCTACAAGTATTTCTGTTATTTTCTTACTCTTTATCAAAATACGTAAATAGAGGAAGACTTATTTGAGATGACGGTCTGTGTACACTTTGGAACAACTATAAGTTAATGAAACTCTATAGTACGTTAGTTCAACATTTGTGTAATATTCTAGGAAAAAAATGATAGTGTTTTGTTAAGCTTATTTTATGAAGTGTCATAGAGTGTTTCCGTTTTTCGTTTGGCCCGTTCGGAACAATGTAACACGCTGGGACAAATTGTAATATGACTAAAAAATCAAACCATTTTCAGGCTACATTGAGGAAACAACAGCGGCTACCAAGTTGACGTTGTCAATGGCTAATCCGACAACTTATGGTGGAATGACGTTTAATGCGACAACTACTGACGCGACAACAATTGATGCGACAACAACATACACTGCGACAACAACAACATATACTGCGACCAGCGAGACAACCAATGGAGAGAATACATCTGATATTGTCGTTTCCACAACGCCTAAAGGTGCTTATGATTATTACCTACGTTTCTTTATGTCGACAAATCAGGTAGAGTATTTAGAATATTGCTCTGATGATGATGATTATTATTATTATTATTATTAGAATAATTCTTCATAATTGTTAATTTGGGTATTTTTTAAAACGTCAATGAATTGTGCAAGCGCCAAGAGCACCTATATTTGGCAGATACCTGCGCTATGTAAGACAACATTATTATTATTTGTATTATTATTATTATTATTAGTAGTAGTAGTAGTAGTAGTAGTAGTAGTAATAGTAGTAGTAGTAGTAGTAGTAGTAGTAGTAGTAGTAGTAGTAGTTGTAGTAGTAGTAGTAGTAGTAATAGTAGTAGTAGTAGTAGTGTTAGTAGTATTAGTAGTAGCAGTAGTAGCTGTAGTAGTAATATTACTGTTATTATTATAATGTATTTATTTGTTTTTCTAACACAAATATGTATGCGTCCATCATTCCGTCACCAAGCACCATTGACATTGTCTTCTTCTTCACAGTTCTCTGCGAAAACGTCGCCAACTACCAGCTTCTAAGTGCGTGTAGCCGCAACATGGCGTCGTTGTGCGGCGTCTACCGGAACCGGAAGAAGATGTCGCTAAGCACATGTGCAGAAGAGGCTTGCGCAGATAACATGAACACGTTTAACTACTACGACAATGAATGCAGACTGGATGACTGTCGCGAAGGACAATACGTTCTAACAGACACGCTGGGCAGTTACGACGTCTACATATACGCAGGTGGAGAATATGTTGACATTGAAACATAAAAACACACTGACGTACGATTCTGTTTACACAGTGTACCCCTTTATATGTTGTTTCATATTGCAATATGATTTAAAATATTACGGTGTTACATTAGGCAGGCTATGAACTTCGTCCCACAGTTCTTCTCGGGGAAAGTGCTGCGTCACTTGAGCCTTCACATTTCTCAGTCCTTCACATCGTCCGATACTTCCCGTCGCTCGGGCCTTCACATCACTCGGTCTTTCACATCACTCGGTCCTTAACATTGCTCAGTCCTTCACGTCGCTTGGACCTTCACATCACTCGGTCCTTCACATTGCTCGGTCCTTTACATCATTTGGTCCATCACATCGCTTGGTCTTTCACATCGCTTGATCCTTCACATGACTCGGTCCATCACTTCACTCGGTCTTTCACATCACTCAGTTCATCACATCACTCGGTCCATCACATCACTCCGTCCATACACATTGGTCCTTCACATTGCTAGGTCCTATCCATCCTATCTAGGCAGCCTTACAGTAATAAACATCTCTAACCGTTCTACTCATAATGAAACAAATATTTACATAAAAGAATCAATCAAGAGAATACACAAAATAACCATTGCACGTTGTATCTTCACCACCAGACCCGAATCCGTGTGCCAGTGTCGATTGTCAACACGGAGGCACGTGTCTTGTGAAGCTGGACGCCGAAGGTAACACCTGCTCTGACGTCACGACGGTCGGTCGGTGCTACGTATGCGCGTGCGCAACCGGATACACTAATCACGACTGCGGTACAGGTAATGTAGTGTAAATGATCATATTGTTTACTTCATTTAACACATATTTGCTATGGTTTTGTACATGTATTTTTATATTCTTGTACAGATGCATGTTTTAACCCTATATTTAAAATTAGTTGTAGATAACTGCGCCAGTAATCCCTGCCAATATGGTGGCACTTGCGTGAACGAAGCAACCGGATACGAGTGCATGTGTCCCGGAGGTAGACACGGGCCTCTTTGTGAACAAGGTCAGTCGCTTAATGGCTTGACTTGTCTTATTTGACTTAGTGCTCTTGTCGGGAATCCAGCTTAGAGGTCACATCACATCCTCTATCACCGCCCTCCAGGCGGCCAACGGCCATCCGCTCGGCCTCCTCAAGCGTTAAGCCCAAGCCGTCCAGATCCTGCTTGAAGCAGTTGATCCAACGTTGGCGAGGGCGCCTGCGGGGCCGTTTCCAGCCGGCGTTATGTGGGTGAGATAGGTCCACCGGTGATGCAGGGTAGTTTGGTGCCATACGTTGCAGGAGACAGAACCATCGAATGCTTTGCTGCGCAATGAGAACGGATGCAGGCTGCTGACCTGTGCGTTCTATGATGGTGCCCAGTGGCAGTTTAGTAAATTACGCTACAAGTCTAAACATTTAATAAATATGCGTAGTAAGTTCAACTGTAACAACGTTAAAGCGTCATTTTGTAATAATACTATAATGTTTGATTTCATGACATTTTATATATCAATATTGTACACGTATCAGTAGCGGTACACTAATCTACCGAGACTAGAATTTACCTGATAGAAAGGGGGTTAGTATGGCTGGATTGACTGTGATTTTATACAAACCACCTTATGAATAAATCTTCTCTGTGGTCATAGATACTTCTCCTTACCTGTACGGGATCGATTTTACCATCACGGATCAGGACTACAACGACGAACTAGAAGATCCGGAGAGTGACCGATTTAAGGAAATATCAAATAAAATTAAAACTCAGGTATGTAAACGGTACGTTGTGCCAAATAAATCAATATACACATTATATCAGGTGTGAAGATGGTTTTTAATTTGTAAATTGTATGTGTTGTTGTTGTTGTTGAATTGTTGGCACTGTTTTTAGAAATGGTCAGTTGTTATATGCCCTTTGAATTAACAAATGGCTGTTTTATTTTGATCTAATTCAGTTGTTGTTTTTGATATATGCTTTGCTCAGTTCATGTTTTGCTTGTCTGCAGTTTCTAGTAACTACGACAAAGTATCAAAACAGTGTTTTGAGTAGAATTGTTCTCCGTTGGCGAGACTATCACGTAAAAGAATAGCATTTAATAAAACAATTACCAAAAGATGAAAACACATGAACGTGGCATTAGACATATCATCAAGTTAGTTCTTTGTTAATGTAATGTATTTTTTGAAACTGTCAATTTCCAGTTGACTACCGCGTTCTCGGAAAACGGAATATCACTAACAGAATACGACATCGCATTCTGGTAAGTCAGCTTAGGTTATATTGGATAAGTTATCGCTGATCAACGCTGGCAAACTAGAGGTCTGGAGATGCCCCAACATCGTTGCATTTCATGATTTCACGATGACCCAGCGATACGTGTACACTTCCTACATTAAACGAGTACACTTCCTGTATTAAACGTGTTAACACTTCCTTTGGATCAACACATTTACGCACACACGTCTGCATATCACATACGCATTCACATAAACACCCACATAAATAAACACCAACACACAAGCACACACACACGCACGCACGCACGCACGCCCTCGCACACACAGGCACATACAAGCACACACACGCGCACACACACACATACACATACACTCACACAAACAAACGCACACACGCACACACGCACACACGCACGCACGCACGCACGCACGCACACACGCACACACGCACACACGCACGCACGCACGCACGCACACACACACGCACGCACGCACACACGCACAAACGCACAAACGCACAAACGCACGCACAAACGCACACACACACGCACACACGCACACACGCACACACGCACACACGCACACACGCACACACGCGCACACGCGCACACGCGCACACGCGCACACGCGCACACGCGCACAGGCGCACACGCGCACACGCGCACACGCGCACACGCGCACACGCGCACACGCGCACACGCACACACGCACACACGCACACACGCACACACGCACACACGCACACACGCACACACGCACACACGCACACACGCACACACGCACACACGCACGCACGCACGCCCTCGCACACACAGGCACATACAAGCACACACACGCGCACACACACACATACACATACACTCACACAAACAAACGCACACACGCACACACGCACACACGCACGCACGCACGCACGCACACACACACGCACGCACACACGCACGCACACACGCACACACGCACACACGCACACACGCACACACGCACACACGCACACACGCACACACGCACACACGCACACACGCACACACGCACACACGCACACACGCACACACGCACACACGCACACACGCACACACGCACACTCGCACACTCGCACACACGCACCGCAGATAACGGCATGATACGTGTGTCGTGTTGCGATGCAGGCAAGGCAGCGTTGGAACTACACTGACCGTGAGGTTACAAGACCCGGTGGCTCTGGGCGAACTGAGTCGTCTTGTTAATCAGAGCCTACTCTCCGATACATTCCCCTACACTGTCGCCAACACGTCGATATCTGTCACGACGGAAGGTAGGCAACTTTTGGGTTGGTGAGGCTGGAGATTATTTTAACCCCCCATATTTCATGAAGTGTGTCGTATCGAGGCACGGATTTTTGTTTTTGAGAGAATGTTTTCTTAAAATGGACATATCTGTTTAAAATGATCCGTTTCTGAAAGAATGGTTGTGAAAATGATCAACCGAGCTCGTCTTTTTGTGAGAAATATGTTGTTGATCGGCCACGATGTTCGTTCGATTGTGATAAGGGACGGGTACAAGGCGGTTGTAGTTGGCGGTCGGTTTGAAGAGAGGGTTTTTGTTGGAGGATTTTGGCAAGCCAGAATGATGTACACGCAAGCGTAATTGTGTAACTTACCTCCTTGTTTGTGTCACCATCCTCCTTGTTTATGTCACCATCCTCCTTGTTTGTGTCACCATCCTCCTTGTTTGTGTCACCATCCTCTTTGTTTGTGTCACCAGCCTCGTTGTTTCTGTTACCAGCCTCCTTGTTCAAGTGCGACTTCGAGACGAAAGACATTTGCGGGATGCGACAGTATGAGGTGGCCTCGTTACGGAAGAACTTCGAGTGGACGAGACTGTCCGGAGAGACGCCGACGGCTACCACCGGACCATGGTTCGCCGACAGTGGCGACTACTACATGTACATAGAGTCGAGCCCCCCGCAGTCTCCCGGCGACCAGGCGCTGTGAGTGGCGGCTTCACGGCCTAACTCATCTCATAGTCAGATAGAGTCGTATTTATTATAGAGGCGTATTTATTTACACACTTAGTGGAGCGCGGTGGTGCAGTGAATGAAGCATCGGAATATCAAACGAGAGAACCCAGGTTCGAATCCTGTGCTTCCGTGACAACACTTTGGCAAGTTCACTCACTCTATGTTGCTCCCGTCCACTCACCTGTATGAATGATAACCTGGTTTTAGACAGTGGTGGATATTTGTGTATGAACATTATTCGCGCAATAATTGCAGCGTGGCTTAATACTTCCCAGAGAAGTCGAGATGATGTTTGATTGAACAGGTCTGTCTGCCAGGGAGAGAAAGTGTAAAGCGCCTTGAGCAGTCATGGTGACTGGATACTGCGCTATATGAGAAGTTACCTTGTTGACAGGGCCGAGGCCCAGTGACATGATTGATGGTTTATTTCAATGTCCTTGTCTGCAATTAGTGAGTCCACAACACTTTTCTCTGCGTCAGATATTTCATTTCCGTGCCACGGACACCGGGTATCTCGTCATGTCTCGTCATGAATCGTCTTTAAATGCCGACATTTGTTGTTTTGCAGACTCGTCAGTGCAGAGATGTTGTTCCCCGGCTCGTCATATATCGTCGTATTTCGTCAAATCTCTTCTTAAAATGACGACGATGTTATTTTGCAGACTTCTCAGCCCGGAAATGACGTTACGCGGCGCGTCGTGTCTCGTCTTCAGCTATCACATCCGGGGATCGGAGACAGGCTACTTGACTGTCCTAGTCGCCCACGGAGCAGACTCGACCGTCGTGTTCCGAGAGGGACTCTACAACTACAACTCGTGGCAGACGGCGAGTGTCATGTTACACACCAGCGGCACCTTCCAGGTGAGCGTAAAGGCCTGGAACGCTTCGCCAGACCCGACCCGACCAGACCAGACCAGACTAGATCACACTCACCCCGAAGGAAGAGACACCGACTGTGCCATACTCGAAGCCGGCGTGACGTCATAATCACGACAACTTGAAAACTTTCGAATACGTCGAGGCCATGATACACCGGCACTTTTCGCCCGACCAGACCAGACCGGACCAGACCAAACCACGTCAAATCGACGGCGACAGACCCCGACTATAATTGACGTAGTGGAAACATTTTAAATTTACGTGCTTAGGACATCACGCCGGCTTCGAGTATGACTCAGTCGGTGTCAGTCAGTGTGGAGGATAGGAAATATGCAGTAGAGGGAGTCTGGTATGGTCTGGTATGGTCTGGTATGGTCTGGTATGGTCTGGTCTGGTCTGGTCTGGTATGGTCTGGTATGGTCTGGTATGGTCTGGTATGGTCTGCTCTGATGAAAGGTGTCAGTGTATCCCGTTCTTCAGACTAACACGGATTAGCTCCGACATAGTCAAAAGTTTTCAAATTGATGTGATCTTAACGTCGGCATCGAGTATAGCGCAGTCTGTGTCAGTCGGTGTAGCGTATACACTGCAGTCGGGGTAAAACTGGTCTGGTCTGGTCTGGTCTGGTCGGGTCAGGCAACAAATTTCACTGTCTCCGGGCTTTAAGAAGAACACACTAAACGGGGCAATGAGATTGTAGAAAATAATAATTTGGTGCAATAAGATTTGTGTCTGATTCGAATCTCGATTCTGCCATACCCACCTGCGTGGTTTCTGCTGTATCTAGGTTTCTGCTGCATTTTGATAGTTTGCTGGATCTCATATTAGATACGTCTTTTGTCAGATACATCGGTCACTGGGAGCAAAGAACGTCTAAACACTTGCAGTTTTTTTCTCAAATTAAAACGAGGCAAACAGGTTTTTGAGGCATAGTTTGATAGCAAACGCAGACCACATGGGTGACGGTGATGTCAACATAAGGAATATTTCAGTTTATCGTACGAAACTGTAAGCAACAGTTCACGCTAAGCACCACAGAAAGTTGTCCAACAGACCGTGGTACTGATATAGTTATTTATAGTCTATGTGTATGTGTGTGCGTGCGTGTGAGTGTATCACGGAGTTACCGTTTTAACATAGTAACGCAAAACGAAAATGTATCATAGTTAAGAATTCGCAATCACTCACGCACGCACGTATTCACTCACTAGTACACGCACACGCACACGCACACGCACACGCACACGCACACGCACACGCACACGCACACGCACACACACGTACACTATATGCACATATGCAGGCAAACTATTAACAGACACCACCACTATGTAAAGACACGATTCCAGTTCACGAGTTTGCCTAATGATTCTGTAATGTGGCGCCTCTGAGCTGACATTCCTAAGGATGCTGGCACCATAAAGGTGTATATTTGGATTATTATTTCCATTACAGCTAATTTTCGAAGCGAGCATTGGCGCCTCGGACTATGGGGATATCGCAGTCGACGCCATCTCGTTGACCCTCGACACGGCACAATGCCAAGGTAACGTGCACAAATCAGTCATCAAACATAGTTAATTTTGCATGTTTTTTCGGTTTACAAAAAGCTTGTATCGCTATTAAACTCTCTGAATGAAACAACAAATGGATCTTCCACAGAGTGGATCATACGGACCATACACTCCCTGACTGGACCAATAAATATGTATTGCACTGCACGGACCATAATCTCCAAGAGTAGACCAATAAATGGATGTTGAATAAACGGACAACACTCTCGAAGAACTGGCTGACACGTTATTAGCCAGTGACACCTCGTTGCAGGCGACTGGCGATGTAATAATAAACAATATCTTCGTTGTCCACAGTCCAACCATGCGACTGACGATGTAATAATAAACAATATCTTCGTTGCCCATAGTCCGACCAGGCGATTGACAAAGAAATAACAAACAATATCTTCTTCGACCACAGTCCGACCAGGCGACTGACGATGTAATAACAAACAATATTTTCGTCGACCACAGTCCGACCAGACGACTGACGATGTACTAATAAACAATATCTTCGTCGACCACAGTCCGACCAGATGACTGACGATGTTATAACAAACAATATCTTCGTGGTCCACAGTCCGACCAGGCGACTGACGATGTAATAATAAACAATATCTTCGTAGCCCACAGTGCCACCAGGCGATTGACGATGAAATAATAAACAATATCTTCGTCAACCACAGTCCGACCAGGCGACTGACGATCAAATAATAAACAATATCTTCGTCAACCACAGTCCGACCAGGTGATTGACGATGTAATAATAAACAATATATTCGTGGTCCACATTTCAACCAGATGACTAACGAGTTAATATTAAACATCTTCCTGGTCCACAGCCTGACCAGGCGACTGACGATAAAACAATAAACAATATCTTCGTTGCCCACTGTCCGAACAGGCGATTGACGATGAAATAATAAACAATATCTTCGTCGACCATAGTCCGACCAGGAGACTGACGATGTAATAATAAACAATATCTTCGTGGTCCACAGTCCAAGCAGGCGACTGACGATGTAATAATAAACAATATCTTCGTAGCCCACAGTCCGACCAGGCGATTGACGATGAAATAATAAACAATATCTTCGTCAACCACAGTCCGACCAGGCGACTGACGATGTAATAATAAACAATATCTTCGTAGCCCACAGTCCGACCAGGCGACTGACGATGTAATAATAAACAATATCTTCGTAGCCCACAGTCCGACCAGGCGATTGACGATGTAATAACAAACAATATCTTCTTCGACCACAATCCGACCAGGCGACTGACGATGTAATAACAAACAATATCTTCTTCGACCACAGTCCGACCAGGCAATTGACCATGAAATAATAAACAATAACTTCGTCGACCATAGTCCGACCGGGAGACTGACGATGTAATAATAAACAATATCTTCGTGGTCCACAGTCCGACCAGGCGACTGACGATGTAATAATAAACAATATCTTCGTAGCCCAAAGTCCGACCAGGCGATTGACGATGAAATAATAAACAATATCTTCATCAACCACAGTCCGACCAGGCGACTGACGATGTAATAATAAACAATATCTTCGTTGTCCACAGTCCAACCAGATGACTAACGAGGTAATATTAAACAACATCTTCCTGGTTCACAGCCCGACCAGGTGACTGACGATGTAATAATAAACAATATCTTCGTAGCCCATAGTCCGACCAGGCGATTGACGATGAAATAATAAACAATATCTTCGTCGACCACAGTCCAACCAGATGACTAACGAGGTAATATTAAACAACATCTTCCTGGTTCACAGCCCAACCAGGTGACTGACGATGTAATAATAAACAATATCTTTGTCGACCACAGTCCAACCAGGCGACTGACTATGTAATAATAAACAATATCTTCGTCGACCGCAGTCCGACCAGGCGATTGACTATGTAATAATAAACACTATCTTCGTTGCCCACAGTCCAACCAGGCGAGTGTCACCCCTTCTCTTTGGTCACTCACGCTGACCAGTGTCTACTCGCTGCTTGGACTAGCGGCGCCTGCATGACGCAAGGGACCGGCAACCCGCTGACCAATGGCGACTATTTGGACTTCTTCAAGTCTACGACGTTGAACGGAGTGACGCGCTACGTGAAGAGAGTGATCTGGGCGAAGGCGTTGGAAGGGCTGGACGGATACATAGACAGCTGCTTCGGCAACCGTGAGTCACACGCACACACGCGGCAAATATGTATACGTATCAGGGATCATCTCAAACCGTCAGACGAAATAACTGTCGTTTAGTGGAGGGGGGTCAGAGGCAGTTTCGTCTGGACATTGATATGTATATTGATATGTTAATACTTTGCGCTAATCTTAATAACTATTAATATATTGATATCATCAAATCAATATCTACAAACTTTCGTCTAAGGACGGGGGGTGGGGGGCAAAAGCCGGATGAAAGTAACTACGTCTGATATTGGACATCGACGTTCTGAGATGATCCAAAATAATGATAATAATACCTTTCTGATACAGCGTCCCGTCCACACAGTTGTTCCGGGGCAGGACAACGGTAATTACAAAGACATTAATTACATAAAACACCATACATATTTTAAAATATTAAATTGTTATAACATGCAATCATTATTCCAAGGTAAAATAAGTTATATGTCTTTAAAATAAACACATGTGTACAAACTATTAAAATAGTAACAATAGATTAATGATAATTATAAAATAATAAAAATGTGTGAATAATTAAATAGGATCGTGTAATGTTAAAATAATTTGTAAAAAGATGTGTCTTGTGTGCCACTTTAAACTGATTAACACTCGCGCATTGGCACACTATCAGGGACAGTTGATCATTAATCATGCATTCTATTCAGTGTTTGATTGTGTTCACGCTACATATCGCCTCATTTCGTTTTATAACAATATTATAAAACGATAATATTATTGTCGACGATCCGAAATGGCCTTGCGCGCTGCAGAATTGAAGTTATTCAATTAAATACAGCAGTTCTTTTGCAGTAATTAAATTGTTTAAATGGGGGTAATAAAGACAACCATTGTCTTCGTCATCGTGATCATCACACGCAAAACTATAAAGTCGTTCACAGTTTAATGTTGCCCCAGTGACGATGCTCCGGCTAGTGGACAGTCCAGAGCCAACTTCCGGTCGCGTGGAGGTGCAGCTCAAGGGAGTCTGGGGCACGGTGTGTGACGACGACTTCGATGACGTCGATGCTGATGTCATATGTCGACAGCTGGGATATTCTGGAGGCGAAGCAAGGAAAGGAGCATACTTTGGGATGGGAAAAGGAGAGATATTGATGAGTGGTCTGGACTGCTCGGGAGACGAGACGAGCGTCCTGGCGTGTCTCCGGTCCAGCGAGCTCAGTTCTTGGTGCGATCACTCCGAAGATGCCTCGGTCACCTGCAATCAAAGTAGGCGTTATTTGCTGTAGATTGGAGTTGCACACACACGTACCACCGCACATGCGCATATATAGCCGAACGCGCTGCCAAACATGTAGCGCTTCACGCACTCATGCACTCACACACACACACACACACACACACACACACACACACACACACACACACACACACACACACACACACACACACACACACACACACACTCAAAGACACTCACACACACTCACACACTCTCACACACTCTCACACACTCTCACACACACTCACACACACTCACACACACTCACACTCTCTCTCACACACTCACACACACACACACACACACACACACACACACACACACACACACACACACACACACACACACTCACACACACCCACACACTCTCACGCACTCTCACACACACTCACACATACACACTCACTCACACTCACACACACACAGTCACACACACTCACACACTCACTCACACTCTCACACACACTCACACACACTCACACACACTCACACACACTCACACACATCCACACACACTCACACACTCACACACACCCACACACACACTCACACACACTCTCACACACTCACACACTCTCACACACACTCACGCTCTAACGCTCTAACGCACTCATGCACTCACGCATTCACACACTCACACACTCACACACTCACGCACTCACGCATTTTCACACGCGGTCACACACTCTAACACTCACTCACGCACTCCTGCACACATGTGCTCCCGTACTCACGTACTCACGCCTTCTCGAAGTCACGTACTTGCTCACGCACTCCCGCATTTACGTACTCACGTACACACATACACACGCACGCATACACGCACGCACACACGCACACACGCACACACGCACACACGCACACACGCACACACGCACATGCACGCCCGCAAGCACACACGCACAAAAGCACAAACGCACACACGCACACACGCACACACGCACACACGCGCACACGCGCACACGCGCACACGCGCACACGCGCACACGCGCACACGCGCACCATGATATCCGTCTTACATCTCACCTATTATCGCCCTTCCTGCTACGACAGAGGTCGCAGGAAAGACGGAATCGTTTGGCTCTGACGTCATCAGTCGACCAACGGTAGACACGACCGAGTCGACAGTGTTCATCCCGAGTGTGACCGTGGAGATCCAGCGGTCTGGCTGGCTCGTGCAGTGGAGCGCCTACTTCCTCTTCTCTGACGTCATACTCTACCTGTTCGTAATGCGACCGACGGACAGCCAACAGACGGGCGAGACGTTCAAACTCCTCGGCAGGACCAAGGTGACGGTCAATGTCTGTTTGTGGGTCCGGCACAGTTCTTGGGAATGCCTCATTAGTTCACAAACTAAAAATGGTGGCGTGGTAATTGCGATTTGTTATGCAGCTAAATATGCTGTCAGCATAAATTTGCATTAACATGTGTTCCATTCGCTAGGTGACGCCACTCTAGCAAACCATTCTCTTGTTTCCCAGTCTGTCAGGGATGAGGATAGCCTCGATTCCAATGTTCGTTTTCTGTTATCTTTTCCTCTTTGCCCTCACTGATCTTGCACTGCTGTCTCCACCAACCGCATCCACTCCCCTCTGTCGTTCGCTCTCACCACTTCTCTTTCAATCCTCACCAATCTCTCTTTATACTGTCCTTCCATCGCAGTCTAGGACGCCCTCGCCTCCTTTCCTTTTCACTATCCGGGATTCTTTACCGGAAAACTTATTTCTGATGGTAGTACCAGAGTACTATGAACAATCCCAGGCGATTTTTCAATGGCGAACAATACCTGTTGACGGTCATAGCGATCCTGATTTGTCTTCACTACAATGCAGTTAATTTAGAGTGCTTGAAAACTGATTTGTGACTGTAGCACCAGATTACTCTGCCGTGTTAGACTTAATTCTGGAATTAATAAACATTTCCAATATGAGAGAAAACTGGTGGATGTGTTCCTCTGTTATGGGTGGATTTTGTGTGCGTGCGAGTGTGTTTGTGTGCGTGTGTGTGTGTGTGTGCATGTGCGTGCATGCGTGCGTGCGTGCGTGCGAGCGAGCGAGCGTGGATGCGTGCGTGTGTGTACACATTTCTATAGAATATTCGCTCATGACATTGAATATTCAATTAAACTACTCGCGCCCTTCATAGTCAACTATATAATATGTTGACCTATTATATATTGCATCTTAAAAAAAACGAACACGAATATCTGTACACATGTTACGATATAAACGCCGTTGTCACTTCACCTTGGAACAGGTGACAACGTTGAAGAAAGGTGTGATTGTGTGGAACCTCACGGAGACGGAGTACGTACGTGTGACTGAGAGCGACATAATTGCGTTCCATTTCCCTGGCGTGAATCCGATTCCCTACACGCCGACTGTATGCTACTCTCGCAAGGACCAACTGCGTTACTTGTCCGATCCGGATTCCATGGACGTCGGACAGACCTACTCGTTCGGGATAGCACCACTCGCTATGCAGCCGTGTCGGATCTACTCCGTGCAGACTCTAGTTAGTAAGTAACGGAGAGATCTACACTGCAAAAAACCTCCAATTGCACGCTTTTGAGCCTCGCAAGATAACCACTGGAGGGCGAACCAAATTCGTATTGGGTGGAATAAGCCGGAGATTCAGCACGACTCCGCTGTGGCGCTGTAAAATCGGAAGACGGGGTTGTTGTTGAAAACTTATTGCGGCGACGTTCATACTTTCAGATCGTCTGGGGGGCATGTAACGGGGGTACATTCAAAGTATCTAGGGGCACGCCAATCTAGTTGACGCATAGCGCGGACAAATTATTAATTCCAAAAGTATAGGGGGCGGCATGTGTCCCAAATTTCCCCTGGATCCGCCTATGGCAGTTAGTTAATTATGCGTCAGTTCACTGGAATATGTATATTAATTCCATTCCTATCAGTAGGCGTGCATTTAATCCATTAGATACTGACATGAATCTTATGCGTTATTTGAAATAGCTAGGAGCGTCACGAAGGCGACCCACAGAGTGCCCCTAAAACCAATCAAATTCGCGAAAGTGGCTAGATTAAAGACATAACATAAACGCATATGGTGAATAGGAAATCAGCTGAATTTTTTTTTCGAGGAAACGAGTATAAAATACATCACTAATCTTTTCCTTGCAGATCTGTTTCAACCCGAAGTTTAAATAGTGTATGAATTGTCCACTATATGATAATCCATGACACGCTGGTTACCTCCATGAAAGGGTCTTCCAATGCCTGTCTTACATATTTGACTTAGTGTCCTCCAACTCCCCCGCTTATTAAAATGCGAAATCTTCACAAATTCAAAATAATAATTATAATCATTGTTTTTTCAGTGTATGATGCGGTGACTGAAACAACGACAACGACACAGACTCCGACTACAGCGTCGCCTGGTGGGTTAAGTCGAAGTCAAGTCAAGACAAAGGATTTATTTAAACAAATCAAACAAATTAGATATACAAATGAAATATACAAAATATAAGGATGAAAGTTCGAAATGAGAAACATAGAAGTAACAATAATTATAAAGCTATGTTTCTCGTTGGTCGACAATTTCTAGCAGCTTTTTACATGATGCTAAGTTAATTAGTGATAGAGACATGGGAATCAGTACTTATGTTGTGGATGCTTGCTATGATGCTGACCAATGTGAAATTACATTTGCATACAATGACTTTTAAATATCTGCTTCCTATAATGTGCTTTAAAACGGTGGAACGAGCTAATATTGGTAAAACGGACATTCAACGAGTTTCACAGTTTTGGTTCTGTAGACAATTAACGACATACACTTTCTTGTGTTTGATGCACGCGTTCGTGAGATTAGATTTTGTCTTCGTGTGGAGTGCTTGTTGACTTATTTAACAAATAACCTTTGAATATTCGACGGCAAGTAATCTTTATTTGCTTCATACATGAACAGTGAATAACGTGATATATTTCTTAAAGAGCACATATCTGTCGTGCTGACTTCATCACTGTTGTAATCAGTTGTGGTGACGCACACATGACAGAAACATGATATGTACATGTCTGAAAAAGAAATTGTAACTCATAGACCAGGATTATACTCTATACTTTGCATTGCTAGAGTAGTTTAAATACCGCTAGAGGGAGCCAGTCAGTTCCTCTACCCGGAATTAACCAGAATCGTACTTTGTAACAGTAAATCTGTTGTGTAGAACGTGAGAAAAAGGAAAATCGTTGAACATCAAAGGGTATTGCGGTCAACTCAGCCCACTTCGGCCGTATTGTCAACAAAACTAGTTTCATGAAACTGAGTGTTTTGTTTACCATTTGAACAAGCTCCGGGGTCGTATCTTCCAAATTGCGAACGTCATTACCGACTTACTAAACGCAATTTGACGGGAAATATACCTTCAACATAATAAATAATAATAAATACTCTTCAGAACATTATAATAGAAAACAACTTTAAGTTATTTATTCGTGCCATTGATGGTCAGTTCAGAGCTTTCGGACTCTCAATCGAGAGAACGCGGGTTCGAAACCAGCGCTGAGGTATCGAACCTTGGGCAAGTTCGTTACTCTACGTTGCTCCAGTCCACTCAAATGTATGAATGAGCACCTGGCTATAGACAGTGGTGGATATTTGTGTACGAATAGTCATCAATTGCAGTGTGGTTGGATGTTTCCCAGAGAAGTCGAGATGGTGTTCGATTGAACAGGTCTTTTAGTGAGTGAAGTGTGAACCGCTTTGAGCAGTCCTGAGGATTGGATACTGCGCAGTATAAGACTGACATTTAAAATTCTATTAACCTTTCCAGGGTCTTTGTTCTACTGCACCTTTGAGACGACTGAGCTGTGCGACCTGAAGTCTTCGACAGCTGAGCGAGATGACTTGAGATGGAGCCGCGCCAGTGGAGCCACGCCTAACCTGGGGACTGGACCGGACAAGGCGGCGGACGGTCGGTATTACGTGTACCTGGAGGGGTCTGGACATAACATGTCGGCAACGGCTCGGTACGTACGTAACTGGTTGATTGATTGATTTGTTGATTAACTGATCATTTTATTTTCACTCGGTAACATGCTTAATTGACACCATTTTCGATGGCCTAGCCATTCACGCATCATTTACACCAATCACACAACACGTGTTAACATTTGTACAAATTATTAAAATTAGAACAAATCAAATAATAATAATAAAATACATAAACCATATACAACGGAGTACATTTAAAATGGTGGTGTTGCACTCAAATATTTATGTAGGGTCTTCTTGAAGGCTAGAACGCAACACCGTGAACCTCGTGTTAAGTCAGGGATACAGTGGCCCTTTTCGCTCGACCAGACCAGACCAGACCAGACCAGACCAGACTCACCCCGACTGCAGTTGGTGTAGCGTATTACACTGCATTCGGTGTGAGTCAGGATTGGTTTGGTCTGGTTTGGTCTGGTCTGATCTCGTCGGGTCGTGTCGGGTCGGGTCGGGTCGGGCGAGAAAATGCCAGTGTATCCCGGCTTTACGTTGCAACTACCATATCGCGGACAGGATTGTTTTTCAAAGGTACCATTTCATGAAATAATGTGTATAATACATTGCAATCTCATCATTGTTTGTAAGGTATACGTTTGAAATGCAATATTCACAGGTCTCTGATTGAACGACGTCTACTGTGTGACACACGCCTCATGTTTTCAGTCTCACAACACCAACGATCGAATTCACGGGAAATGTTTGTCTGACGTTCCTTTACCATATGTACGGTCGTCACATAGGCAGTCTAGCCGTGTACGTCATCGATGACGTCACATCCCCCAACTCCGGTCCCGTGTGGTTACGGGTGGGGTCGGCCGGGAACCAATGGCACACGCTGAAGAAGACCCTTTATGCGAGTGGGCATGTAAAGGTGGGTTATCCTGTTTGTAGGAACGTGTTTACAGGGCATCATAAGGCCGGGGTTCACTGGCACCTTTTGCTCGACCAGACCAGATCAGACCCGACCAAACCACGTCAGACCGACATCAACTAGCCCCATCTACTATCAACGTAGTAAAGTTAACAAGTTTACGCAATTATGACGTCACGCCGGCTTCGAGTACAGTTCAGCCGGTATGTGTCGGTGTAATGAATGCACTGCAGTAGCGGGAGTTTGGTTTGGTCTGATGTGGTCTGGTCGTGTCTGGTCGGGCCGGGAGAACAGTGTCAGTGTATCCCGGTCTCTACGTGAACAATCTCTACATTTATGTATATGATCAAAACAATTTTACACGTGTCTTTCTGGGAAAGGTGCAATATAATTGTTGTGTCACAATAAGCCAAAACGTAAAATATGTACATAAACATGCCTCTATGTAATAATTTTAAAGGGGAATCTGTGTAAATAAATTCAATATTCTGTGTTGGCCAATGACGACACGACCATCTGATTGTTGTCCTTCGCTTACAGTTCGCCTTCGAAGGGGCCACTGGGTTCTCTCGGCTCAATGACATCGCGTTAGACAACATTGCAATCGTCAAAGACAAGTGCTCTGGTAATACTAGCTGCAGTTAATGGGCCAATGTCCCAAAAAGTGTACAATTAGGTTTTAACAGGTCCAAAAATAAATGTTTAATTCTGAACAATTAAGTTATATTTTCTCATTGTACATATATTGAGGCATATTTTCCATAAATGGGTCAATGTAATATGGGTTACTTTAGTTATGAAAGTCACTTGAAGTCAAACGTGATTTTCATCTCGTGTCCAGCGTCATCGACGAAAAATTACAATATTTGCTACAAGTAGAACATTTTAAATTACATGTAAAGGGGTAAATGTTTTTGGATCATCTAGTGTACATGCCATTTAATAAGAATCAAGAGGTAGACGATTACATTTGGCTTGGAAACATTCCTTTTCCTCGTTGTTACTTTGGTGATAGTTTTTGGACTCTGTTGTTTCTTGGAATGGCATATTTTCAATTAGTGCAGCTCTCTAAGAAAAGTGTGTGGAATTATAACTGATACATAATCAGTAACCCTGATCAGTTATCTGTGTGTGTGCCTACTGTCATATGCGTCCGGGGATCGAGACTAGGGAAACTATGAGCTAAGAAATGGGTATATACTGATGACGCTGGACACGCAATGTAGCTTTAATTGAAGACAATCATTATCCTTCGTCACAAATTACAAAATAACTACGAACACCATTTTAAACATGCAACGGACAATAATGTCTACATTGATTTCTTAGTGTTCCTTATAGTCAGTTAAAGTATATTTCTGCACCTTCTTCGTACCATCTTTCTCGGCATCCTTCTTGCCTGGCAGAAGTGTAAATTTATCCGGTCTCTTCATGAACTCCTTCACCTGTAACGGCACACGTCTGGCCTTCAAGTGTTGTGCTGTATTCTGTCTTGCGAAGCCATTCTTGCGGAGAACGTATCGTCCTGTGAAGAGTGACTGCCTTTTCTTGACTGGAATATCTTGCATTTCCATCACAAGTGATTAATGGGCAGCGAGAACCTTTCTCACTTCTTTGTTTCGCGAAGGGTTCAATCCGTCCTTCCTCATTGTTATGTCAGCACGGCGTATCAGCGTTGTCAAAAACGGTGTTTATGGGAGTCGTATCAGTTCTTGTTTGCCCTGATCCTTCTTTCTGATTGCGCTTTAAATTATTCTCTATAACCCACACACGTCTTTGCAGCCTCTTCGTCTTCACCTTTAAGGCGTTTAGCTTCTTTTGGACAGTTGACCTCCTTTTTCTGGGTAGGTTTCCAGCTGTCGGTATTTCTGCTCTCACGTCAGCTCCTAATTCTTGTGCTACTGATGAATGTAGTTAGGGAAAATTCATCTTCAAGACCAAGGTTTCTCTGAAGGAAACAAACATGGACACAGGTTGTACCTGTACTTAAGTTAAGAACACAGTAAATTCCAGTGTTCTTATAACATAAACTATGAATATTAAACCGGGAATTATATGTTTTTGAAATTACGGTTTACAAATATGTACTAGTGTTATAATGTAACATAAATAAGTATATATCACCACGCGGGCGGTAGTCTGTGAAACCTCTGAAAAGTTGTGTCCTTAACAAGAACATCAGTTGTCACAATCATAGCCCATGCAGTTGGTTTGTAAACGATAGCAATCCTCCACTGTGACCTCTATATTACAGGGAAGAAACATGTCTTATTTAGCATGCACAACATAAAGCAACACATGCACCAAATATAAATTATGCTCTTATGCGAATATTTGCTTAGTTGTACATTATCTTGTTTCATATTTCTGAAAAGAATATAATATATCTTGCAGAGTTAGTATCATAAATCGTATGGTGTAATGGTTTACACGTTTGTAACACAACACACAATGCCTGATAATGGTACGTATTTTGAGTCAGCCAAACTCTGCGAAGACGTAGGCACCTCACTTGTAATAGGTGGAAGGGATGGGTCGAGTCTCTTCGACTTCCTAACTTCCACTGTAGGAGTTACCACTGTAGATGTCTTGCTCTATGTGCAAACATTTACATTTTACACATTAATAATAAATCACTTCTACATTAAATATTGATATGTAACAGAAAGCTTACATGTAATATTAAAATAAATATAGACAATTACTTGAAGAAAAGTCAAACTCAAGACAAATATATTATCGTACGCTACTTACATTTATAGCTTAGCGCGCTCGCTGAGCTCTCAGCTTATGGTCTGGGAGGAATCTTGCGCAGACATAATGTGCCCGGTTCTAAGCGGAACGATGGGCCAAGAAGTGGGGGTTTTGTGCTACCTTTCTATCTCGGTAACGGTGCGAGATCTTAGCACAATACATTTGCGTGTCGTGGCTTGCCATGATAATGCCTCTTTGGTTGACAGGGTATTCTAAAAAATGTAGAACGCAACATTAATTATTCTGTATTTTTTTTGTGAAACGCTTAAATGCTTTTGAAAATAATCCAATGAGATGAGCAGATCACGTGAGATAACGGATACAGTAGTATGTAAGCGATACGCGTTGCAGGATCATACCCATAGCTGCATGTCCAGCCTCACTGCCGTGAGTGAGTAAGACCATCGGCCATAATTTTTCAAATTACCTTTCAATATCACCCAAATGCATTATTCTTAGATATGTTGATTTTTATCATTAATCAGCAAGTGTCCAGCGTCAGTATGGTTTGTTTGTAATAATGTGTTCTTCTAAATTGTATGTGAAATGTTTTCTTTTATATGAAGAGCAACATGTACTTGACACATCTACACTAAAAGTTAGGATGTCAGTGTCAACTACAGCCAGTAAATATACATTTGGTTAAATTGGCGTGTCCAGCATCATCAAGTTGCTTAGACATTAGGATTGTCATATATTAACTTTTCCGCAGATCAACATATCAAATTATCGTTCATTGGTTTGTTAGAACACAGCTCTTAAGTATACTAACGCTATAAGTGGTGTTACCTTTATTAATTTCCCAAATTAGCCTTATTCTATTACACCATTTCATATGAAAGACGTACATATAGGACCACAACTCGTCAAATATTTATTGTAGGAAACAAACAAATACCCACCAGCCTAGAGGCGACCGCCACGGATGCACTGATCACTGTAGTTCCTACGTATCAAAGTAGAATGCGCTCTCAGCAGTCTTTCTCCGTAATCCCACAGATGACGATGGACACGCAGTGACGCTGGACACGCTCCGATATCGGTTTTATCCTCATTTGACCAAGAAATATTGTGAATATTGCTATTGCCATTGTTGGGGTCATAGCATGGTGGTTGCTGGTATGTACGAAACAATAAAATACGGCGTACGTTTCCTATTGTTTTGAAGATAGCCTTTTCTGTCTATGACGCTGGACACGCAGCTAAAACGCCACTCCATATTTTGTTCACTTGAACGTGTTATATTTTCGTCGAATTTAGGTTTACACCCACATTTTTTTATATTCCATTTACTTAATATGTAGGAAAAGAATACATATATAGGTATCCTACAACGACAATAATACATTAATGTAATTGACCCGTGTAAACCGATGACGCTGGACACGCAAAAATTGATAATTATAGAAAACGCAGTGTACATCTTTTAGTTTAAATTTTTTTAAATGATTTTTTTACTGTACATTCCCAATTCATACTCCATTTGCCAAGTGAACTCAGAAAAAATAAATACAGCACTGTTTTTGTATGGCACTACTTCAAACTTTGGAAACTTCAATTGGACACTTCATTTTGGTCGTTTTTGGCAACTTACGACAAATTTCTGCCATTTTAAAAATTAACAAGGCTGTCAAACCTTACATTTCCTAAAAGAACGAAATGACACCAATATATGGCGAACATTTCGTTAGGCTGACTTTATAATTGACGATGTGAGAGACAAAAGATACGACTTTTGTCAATTGTACACGTTTTGAGACATTGGCCCTAATGTGTGGATTACATATACAATGTATTACGACCTTTAAAGCGGCTTGAGTTTTGACGTGAAAGTCAGTTAAGACTATTGATCTTGTCAGAATAGAAAATTACACCGTCAGCGTAACTGTACAAATATCGTTCATCTCTCTGTTTAGACACAATGTTAGTATGAGCAAGTTCCAGCCGTAATATCATCGCAATAAACATCACACCACATATGTACGAACGCACGCACGCGCGCACGCGCGCACAATCACATTCACTGACACACAGGCGCATACGCACAGAAACGCACGAACACCAGCACACCCGCACACCCGCACACCCGCACACCCGCACACCCGCACACCCGCACACCCGCACACCCGCACACCCGCACACCCGCACACCCGCACACCCGCACACCCGCACACCCGCACAACCGCACAACCGCACACTCCCACGCACACACACAAACAAACACGCACACACACAAACAAACACGCACACACACACACACACACAAACACATGTACACACACAAACACACACACACAAACGCACGCATAGACACACACACATACACACACAAACAAATATAAACACACACACACACACACACATATACACACACACACAAACAAAAACACACACATTAACACACACACACACATATACACATACGCACGCACGCACGCGTTGTACAAAAAAATCCGATACTAAGGGAGAAGTCCTATTGTTGATATCACTTCACTGACAACTGCAGACCTGACACTAAGAGAGAAGTCCTATTGCTGATGTCACGTCACTGACAACTGAAGACCTGACACTAAGAGAGAAGTCATATTGTTGATGTCACGTCACTGACAACTGAAGACCTGACACTAAGAGAGAAGTCCTATTGCTGATGTCACGTCACTGACAACTGAAGACCTGACACTAACAGAGAAGTCCTAATGTTGATGTCTCGTCACTGACAACTGAAGACCTGACATTAAGGGAGAAGTCCTAATGTTGATGTCTCGTCACTGACAACTGAAGACCTGACACTAAGAGAGAAGTCCTAATGTTGATGTCACGTCACTGACAACTGAAGACCTGACACTAAGAGAGAAGTCCTATTGCTGATGTCACGACACTGACAACTGAAGACCTGGCACTAAGAGAGAAATCCTATTGTTGATGTCACACTCACTAACAACTGAAGACCTAACACTAAGAGAGAAGTCCTATTGCTGATGTCACGTCACTGGCAACTGAAGAACTGACATTAAGGGAGAAGTCCTATTGCTGATGTCACGTCACTGACAATTGAAGACCTGACACTAAGAGAGAAGTCCTATTGTTGATGTCACACTCACTAACAACTGAAGACCTGACACTAAGAGAGAAGTCCTATTGCTGATGTCACGTCACTGAAAACTGAAGACCTGGCACTAAGAGAGAAGTCCTATTACTGATGTCACTTCACTGACAACTAAAGACCTGACACCAAGAGAGAAGTCCTATTGTTGATGTCTCGTCACTGACAACTGAAGACCTGACACAAAGGGAGAAGTCATATTGCTGATGACACGTCACTGACAACTGAAGACCTGACACTAAGAGAGAAGTCCTATTGTTGGTGTCACGTCACTGACAACTGAAGACCTGACACTAAGAGAGAAGTCCTATTGCTGATGTCACGTCACTGACAACTGACGACCTAACACTAAGGGAGATGTCCTATTGCTAATGTCACTTCACTGACAACTGAAGACCTGACACTAAGATAGAAGTCCTATTGTTGATGTCACGTCACTGACAAATGAAGACCAGACACTAAGAGAGAAGTCATATTGCTGATGTCACGTCACTTACAACTAAAGACCTGGCACTAAGAGAGAAGTCCTATTACTGATGTCACGTCACTGACAACAAAAGACCTGACACTAAGAGAGAAGTCCTATTGTTGATGTCTCGTCACTGACAACTGAAGACCTGACACAGAGGGAGAAGTCCTATTGCTGATGTCACGTCACTGACAACTGAAGACCTGACACTAAGAGAGAAGTCATGTTGTTGATGTCACGTCACTGACAACTGAAGACCTGACACTAAGAGAGAAGTCCTATTGCTGATGTCACGTCACTGACAACTGAAGACCTGACACTAAGAGAGAAGTCCTAACGTTGATGTCTCGTCACTGACAACAGAAGATCTGACACAGAGGGAGAAGTCCTATTGCTGATGTCAGGTCACTGACAACTGAAGACCTGACACTAAGAGAGAAGTCCTATTGCTGATGTCACGTCACTGACAACTGAAGACCTGGCACTAAGAGAGAAGTCCTATTACTGATGTCACGTCACTGACAACTGAAGACCTGACACTAAGAGAGAAGTCCTATTGCTGATGTCACGTCACTGACAGCTGAAGACCTGACACAAAGGTATAAGTCATATTGTTGATATCACGTCACTGACAATTGAAGACCTGACACTAAGGGAGAAGTCCTATTGCTGATGTCACGTCACTGACAACTGAAGACCTGACACCGAGGGAGAAGTCCTATTGCTGATGTCACGTCACTGACAACTGAAGAACTGACACAAAGGTATAAGTCATATTGTTGATGTCACGTCACTGACAACTGAAGACCTGACACTAAGGGAGAAGTCCTATTGCTGATGTCACGTCACTGACAACTGAAGACCTGACACCGAGGGAGAAGTCCTATTGTTGATGTCACGTCACTGACAACTGAAGAACTGACACAAAGGTATAAGTCATATTGTTGATGTCACGTCACTGACAGCTGAAGACCTGACACTAAGAGAGAAGTCATACTGCTGATGTCACGTCACTGACAACTGACAACATTACATTATGAACGGGCGTAAATGTGTTTTCTTTAAAAAACCTACTAATACTACACAAATACTACACAAGCACACAATTAACCATAACAGTCGTGGGGGTGAAAACAACATAATTTTGAGCAAGTGACTTATAAGACTCGTACTGCCGATCAACCTTGTAGTGTGCTAGTATAGTGTGGTGTTGATTGTTGTGTCTTTTGTAGCAGAAGAAGACACACCGATGAAGGGAGACTCGACCATCGACGACAAGACCCATGTACAAGGTAAGGTTTAACAGACCAACAGAGGTAGCTTCTCATCTTCCATATCCAACAAACGTTCAACGTACAATGTAAGGTTTAACAGACCAGAGGTAGCTTCTCTTCTTCCATATCCAACAAATGTTCAACGTACAAGGTAAGGCTTAACAGACCAACAGAGGTAGCTTCTCATCGTCCATGTCCAACAAACGTTCAACGTACAAGGTAAGGCTTAACATACCAACAGAGTAGCTTCTCATCGTCCATGTCCAACAAACGTTCAACGTACAAGGTAAGGTTTAATATACCAACATAGGTAGTTTCTCATATTCCATGTCCAACAAACGTTCAACGTACAAGGTAAGGTTTAACAGACCGACAGAGGTAGCTTTTCGTCTTCCATATCCAACAAATATTCACCGTACAAGGTAAGGTTTAACATACCAACAGAGGTAGCTTCTCATCTTCCATATTCAACAAACGTTCAACGTACAAGTTAAGGTTTAACAGACCAACAGAGGTAGCTTCTCGTCTTTTAAATCCAACAAACGTTCAACGTACAAGGTAGGGTTTAATAGATCAACAGAGGTAGCTTCTCATCTTCCATATCCAACAAACGTTCAACGTACAAGGTAAGGTTTAACAACACGTCACCAAAGATAGCGTCGAATTTCCAATGTCTTTAAGTGTTAAGTAACTTGGCGTAATTGTTTCAGATGAAAAGATTGAACCGGCCAAGACGTACTACGTGTCTACAGATGGCAATGACAGTCGACCGTGTGAAACGAAACAGAAAAGCTGCAAGACCGTCGGGTAAGTGTCATATTTAGAGCGACAAGTTACACGACCGTCGGGTAAGTGTCATACTTAGATAGACAAGTTACAAGAACGTCTTGTAAGCGCCATATTTCGAGAGACAAGTTACACGACCGTCTGATCAGTGTCATAGTTAGAAATACAAGTTACAATACCGTCTGGTAAATGTAATATTTAGTGAGACAAGTTACAAGACTGTCTGGTAAGTGTTATACTTAGATAAATAAGTTACAAGACCGTCGGGTAAGTGTCATTCTTAGAGAGAAAACTTACAAGACCGTCGGGTAAGTGTCATATTTAGAGAGACAAGTTAAGACGGACTGGTAAGTTTCATACACAGAGAGAGAAATATTACAAGACCGTCGGGTAATTGTCATATTTAAAGAGACAATTTAGAAGACCGTCTGGTGTCATACTTAGAGAGAGAAGTTACAAGACCGTCTGGTAAGAGTCATATTACAGAGAGACAAGCTGAAAAACCGTCGGGTAAGTGTCATAATAGATAGAAACAAATTGCAAAACCGTCGGGTAGTGGAATACTTAGATAGTAACAAGCCGTAAGACCGTCGGATAAGTATCATACTTAGAGACACAAGATGTAAGACCGCCGGGTAAGTGTCATATTTTAGAGACAAACTGCAAGACCATCGGGTAAGTGTCATACTTTGAGCACAAGCTGCAAGACCGTCGGGTAAATGTCACGTTTAGAGAGATAAACACCCTCACTTGTTCGATGAAAGACGAATTTATTAAAGAATAAAGAAAGATACATATAATAATTAGAGGGTAAGCAGAAAACTTGGTTATAAGATGAGGTGCAAGCAAATGTTGTTGTCATTAGCAAAATGACAGGCAAACTTGATTATTAATGGGAATAGGAAGACTTATTTGTTATATGAGTATTTCGGAAACTTTTGTCTGAGTATTTTATATTTTCGGTCTTTTCAAAGTCTTAGTAATTTTAATTGTTTGATGAGGAAGCGGTAGAAAAAAATAAATCGTACTTATTTAATTTGTTTTGTCAACAGAGCGGTATTATCTCGGCGCGGCAAGACCAAGGTGATCCACCTACTAGGTATCTACACGACAACGTATTTAATCGACCTTGGCGACCGCAACGTCACAAGTCACGTCATGTTTCTCAGTGGAGAAACCGACCCGCCTATGGCGGAGTTCATGAACACCTCTCTTTCTACCGGGATACGCCAGCTCAACGTTTCCGGGTTGAAGGTGTCGGGAAATATCCATATAGACGCAGAAGGACACAAGTTCGGATTAAATCTCAAAAACGTTCAGGCTTCTTACGGAAGGACAGTGTTTAACATTACCCGCTGCCGCCAGCTGACTGTGATCGTTGACCGGTCTGACTTCACGGATTCCATACTCGCGTTTTCATCTGAAGGTACTACAGACGCAACGTTTGTTCGCGCTACCTTCCGCGGGACGACTCCAAGGAACTCGAAGACGACCGGTATCGCCGTGACTTTCCCCAAACGCGACGGGAAACACGTGATCAGATTTCTTCAGTGTTTGTTTGAAAACCTACAGCAGAACTTCGGTGGCGAATACCCGACCGGGGCGTTCTCGTTGCTCGCTGTCAAGGAGAAAACCAGAGTGAAACTATTCGTGGTCGACTCGATTTTCCTTAATAATTCTCGTGCGATTGACCTGTCACTCAAAGGCGAGGTGTTTGTGTCGGTGGCGGGAAGTTACTTCACCGGAAATGTCGCCGATGGTTCCGGCGGGGCGATTCGTGCAACGGCGACTCTGCGGAAAGGGTTCGGGTCGCTGGCGGTCATTGAGCGCGCAATCATCAACATAGTCAACTGTTCGTTCACGGAAAACTATGCAGTTACGTCAGAACTCTTTGACGAGAGCAGTGTCTACTTCCAGGTACGGTTGACGTCACAATCACGTGACAAAATTACGATTTCGACATCCAGAAACAACAACAATGACTTAATATTTACATAGAGCAGAAAACCGTACAATATAATCGCCAAAGTTTCATTTACAACTAAGTGAGAACAGCATCTTAAAGCTACATAGAGAAACATACGATGGGAGCATTCGTACATTTTAGTCGAGTCTTAGTTATTGGTTAAACAATATAATACTCTCGAGCCGATTGTACATTCTATAAAATTAAACTTGTTCCCATTTAAACAAATGCAACGGTTTCCTGGGGAACCTCCGATAATTACCTCAAACATCCAAGCGAAATCGGTAATGATCCCAAATAATAACCATTAGACAGAAATGCTTACTTAATATCCTACGGTTCTTGAAAGGTACCGGTTCCTTTTGTGATGCTCTTGATTCCACTTGTTATGCCCCTGATTCCACTTGTGATGCCCTTGATTCCACTTGTAATGTCCCTGATTCTACTTGTTATGCCCCCGATGCCACTTGTGATGCCCCTGATTTTACGTGTGATGTCCCTAATTCCACTTGTGATATCCCTGATTCCACTTGTGATGCCCCTGATGCCACTTGTGATGTCCCTGATTCCACTTGTGATGCCCTTGATGCCACTGATGTTGTCCCTAATTCCACTTGTGATGCCCCTGATTCCACTTGTGGTGTCCCTGATTCCTCTTGTGATGCCCCTGATGCCATTTGTGATGGCCGTGATTCCATTTGTGATGCCCCTGATGCCACTTGTCCCCCGCTTGCAGACCCGTTCACCCGGTTGCGGCGGAGCGATTTATGTCGCCCTAGCCGTGCCGTCGCCCATTAACCGCGACGGCCTTGTCACCATCCGTGACGCGAAATTCAACGGCAACTGGGCGCCCATGCACGGCGGAACAATCTTTGTGAGCGCCGACATCAGCACCAAAGTAATGGCGTCGATCTTCGAGAACTCAGACGCCGCCAACACAACCGCCAACGTACGTCACTTCCGGTGTCGTCCATGTCCCTTAATAATAATTATAATAATTATTATTATTAAAATTTATTTAGCGGCCAGATCCACTTAAAATTATATGCTCTAGGGCACTTTACATAAAACTGAATAATTTAAGTAAAACCGTCAAGTTTAATATTAATAAAAAGTGTATGAAGACTAATTTAAACATCACAAATAAAAGTATATATGTAATTTTTTTTATTATAGCGCACAATTATATAAACACACAAAAACAAGAAATTCAAACACTGGATACAACCCAATATAAAAACTTACTTTTACCTAAATTTTTACTCGTCGTTCATATTGTTGTCATGGTTTCGTTGTTGGTCGTAGTTCGGCGACGTGCTGTACGCCTCCGGTAACATGACCCTGCAGGACGTAGTGGTGCGAGTGGTCCGGGCTGACTCGAGCTCCCCGGTCGTCTCCTACCAGGCCGCGGACCCCGCCAACGCACGCCTCCTTGCGCTCAACCTCCTCTACGTGTGTCCCGCCTCGCACTGGCCCGAGATCCTCAACACTACAGCCTATGGCTCCAGCGACAGACTCGAGACGCTGCAGGTACGACCTCTACTAGTCTACGAACTCTCGTACTCTACGAACTTCGTGGTCTACGAACTCTAGTAGTCTACGAACTCTAGATGGCTAAGACCAGTGTTAGTCTACGAACTCTAGTAGTCTACGAACTGTAGTAGTCCACACACTCTAGTAGTCTGCAAACTCTAATAGTCTACGAACTCTAGTTGTCTATGTACTCTACTGGTCTACGAACGCTAGTAGTCTACGAACTCTAGTAGTATACGAACTCTAGTTGTCTACGAACTCTAGTTGTCTACGAACTCTAGTAGTTTACGAACTCTAGTAGTTTACGAACTGTAGTAGTCCACACACTCTAATAGTCTACGCTTTAGTTGTCTATGTACTCTACTGGTCTACGAACGCTAGTAGTCTGCGAACTCTAGTTGTCTACGAACTCAAGTGGTGTACGAACGCTAGTTGTCTACGAACTCTAGTTGTCTACGAACTCTAGTAGTCTACGAACTCTAGTAGTCTACGAACTATAGTTGTCTACGAACTCTAGTTGTCTACGAACTCTAGTAGTCTATAATTCTAGTAGTATACGAACTCTACGTGTTTACGAAATCTAGTTGTCTATGAACTCTAGTAGTCTACGAACTCTAGTAGTCTACGAACTCTAGTAGTCTACGAACTGTAGTTGTCTACGAACTCTAATTGTCTACGAACTCTAGTAGTCTATAATTCTAGTAGTATACTAACTATATGTGTTTACGAAATCTAGTTGTCTACGAACTCTAGTAGTCTACGAACTCTAGTGGGCTACGAACTCTAGTTCTCTATGAACTCTAGTCGTCTAAGAACTCTAGTAGTCTACTAACTCTAGTAGTCTACAAACTCTAGTTGTCTACGACCACTAGTTGTCTACGATCAGTAATGGCATAGGGGCAATAATCAAATGGCCAAAAAATGTTTTTTATATTTCAATTATTTCATTATCGTTACGTCGTGTTCTTCTTTCTTTATTTTTTCGTCTATTGTACACAGCTTGACATACGTTAGTTACCAGGCGAGGACACGCGATGGCGTATGGGCGAGCGAGCGTGCATGCATACGTGTGTGTGCTTTTAAATCGATGTAACTGAATCTAATATTTATAAGGTGTTTATTTGTAACCACTGTATAAGTATAACTATTAATAATCTGAAATGTTTGTACATACGTAAATAAAGGTGTGTGCATCAATCGTAACGTACTTATCCCAACTCACCGATTCCTTTCGTTGCGTGTGACACTATGTATACTGCTTACTTCTGCTCACAATTGTCCGTTCTTGTCGTAGATGTTCTGTCGCGCGTGTGTCGAGGAGAAATACAGCCTGAAGCCGTCGAGCGTGCTCGTGCACGAAACGAAGGCGACCGTCCACGACCGCGTGCACTGCCAGAAGTGTCCGTACGGGGCCGAGTGCGCCAGCGGCATCTGGAACAACGTCGGCTTCTGGGGCCGATCGCAGTCGGTTACGTCATCCGTCACCATGTACCCATGTCCGCAGGACTACTGCGTGCAGAGCAAGGCCAGTTCCGTGGCGTACGACTCGTGTGCTGAGGGAAGGACGGGCGTGCTGTGCGGGCGATGCAAGGAAGGCTTCTCAGAGTCTCTGTTCGGTACAGAATGCATCTCAGACGAAAAATGCGGGTGGCAGAATTGGACTGTAGCAGTACTGATTGCAGTCTACGGCGTCTTCTACGTCCTCTTCTTCATGTTTGAGCATGACTACTCGAGGTTCGTCGACTACGTGTCGACCAAGTTGCAGCGCCGGCCCGTGCGCACGGATACCGACGGCGCTGAGCTGTCTGAGGCAGGCTACTTCCAGATCTTTATGTACTACATCCAGACAGCACAACTCCTGCGGGTCGATATCATCATCGAAGAGGACGAGACGTTCTCTTACCTCCGTCGCCCGAACGACATTCTGCCGAGCTACATCGTCGAGGGTGTCAGCTCGCTCTTCTCCTTCGGCGGTCTCGCCTTCGGGCGGGAGGCTTGTCTGTCGACGGGAATGACGCCGGTGATGAAGACGGTCTGGAGCAGCGCCTTCGTGTTGTATCTCTTCGCTGTCTTGCTCCTCATGTACGTTCTTACCGGCTTCTGTTGCTGCTGCCTCTCACCCAAGCGACGACCGCGGATCGGTGAGCTGTCAATGTCTGAACGCGTGTTGACGACGTTTGTTGCGTTGTTCCTATACACGTACCAGGAGGTGGCCGAGAACGCGCTCATGCTACTAAACTGCACCGACGTCGACGGCGTCCGAGTCCTGTTCCACGACGGCAACGTCACGTGTCTACAGACGTGGCAGTACAGCGTCATCGTCGTCGTCTGCGTCTTTGTCCTCCCTTTCTTCACGGTGTTGCTCTTCGGGCCGCGCCTACTCGAGGTCGGTCGCATCTCGCTCCTCGCCTTCTTTCTCTCGTTCATTTTCCCGCTCTTCCTCGCCGTGCCGATGACCATCTACTTCGTCGAGAACTACCGGAGACCGGCCCGTGCTGCCGAGACCCGATCCCAAGGCGGTGAGAAAACGATTTGCTGCGGGGAGAAAGAGACGGGGATCGCTGAGACGGTCGTCGACGTCGTCACCGGATCCTACCGACACGACATCGTCGGCGGTGTCTGCTGGGAAGGCGTTATAAACTTTCGGCGTCTCGTTCTCGTGCTTATATTCACGTTCGTTAACGACGTCCTCCTCAAGCAGATCTTCCTCGCCTTCGGCTGCTTTCTTGTCCTCCTCGTCCATCTTCGCGTGATGCCCTTCAAGCAGCGTTTCTCGAACGTCTTCGAGGCCGTGTCGCTGTCGATGCTGATCATCATCTCGGGCACGAACCTCGTCAAGGCTGCCTTCCACTGCACGCAGACCGTGCCCCGGGGCGCATCCTACTTCGTCGTCATCGTCTTCGAGTGGGTCGAAACGGTTGCCCTCGGCTTTCTGCCCCTCAGCATCATTGTTCTTCTCCTCCTCACGCTCCTCGTGCGCACCGGCAGGTCAGTGATGAGACACTCCGATTCCGACGGACGGTCAACTCAGCCTCATCGCATGTCGCTCTACTCAGATTCGACGCCTTTCGGTTTCGCTGATGCCTCAATCGACCGCGATACCAGCGCCTATCGCCGGCGTCACTCGCGAGACAGGAAGGAAAGGGCGAACCAACAACATACTCCCTGGAATCACAACCAACAACATAGTCCCAGAGTTCAAAATCAACAATATAGTCGTCGAGTTCCCGACCAACATTGGGTTCAAAACGAGCGGGCGTCGAACGTGAACGATGGACTGACAGACGTTAGTCACGTCTCGTCGAGACATTCGCCGTATCCGCGTGACCACTCCACCACCGATGGCCGAGCTGCCATCTGGTACGACCACTCTGAATACAGTTTTCAGAGACAGCACGGTAAGAGAATAGCTCTGCGTTACACCTCGCCTAACAACCGTAGATTTCATGTCGCTCCTGATTATCAGTACCACCCACCGAGGTAAATAGGTGAACTCACGTTGTCGGGAATATCTACAAAGGTATGTGATGTGCCATATTGAACATGCGTTGTCGGAAGTATCGACAAAGGTATGTGACGATTCATATTGACCATACGCTATCAGATGTATTGGTAAAGATATGTGACGTACCATATTTATAATGCGCTGTCGGAAGTATCGACGAAGATATTTGAAGTGCCACATTGAACATGCGCTGTCGAAAGTATCAGCAAAAACATGTGACGTGACATATTGAACACACGCTGTCGAAAGCATCGACGTGTAATTTTCAACATGCGCTGTTGGAAGAATCGACTAAGATATGTGACGTGCCATATTGATCATGCGCGATCAGAAGCGTTGACAAACATATATGTTACAAGCCATATTGAACACGCACTGTTGGAACTATCGACAAAGATATGTGATGTGCCGTATTGAACATGCATTGTTGGAAGAATCGACAAAGATATGTGACGCGCCATGTCGAACATTCGCTGTCAGAAATATCAACAAAGATGAGCGCATTTAGAATCTTTGCTGTCGGACGGAGCGACAAAGATATGTGATATGCCATATTTAACTATTTTACCAGATGTATCTTCAGCGATATATACTTTACCTGTTGACTCTGCGCTGCTGCAAGCATCAACATATGTATCGTATCATTACGTAGAAACTGTTTTATCAGAGTTAATTACTCGTTCATTTGACATCTTTACATAAATATAAATGTAGCTGTAGGGTATTCTTTTGGCGACAGCCACTTATTATCCGCCTCAATACACCCTAATCTCAACACAGGACACGGGGAAACATAGACATTAAATATGTAACTTGACTGGTCTGAGTTAGGTGCATCTATAACACATAACTGAAAGAATACTACACATTTATATAAGCTTTTTTGTATTAAGAATTAAGAATATTTTATTTATTTACTTAAGACTGACATGGTAGGATTGGTAACATAAACTGTACAGGCGTTTGTAGCAATTCTGCAAAGTGGCATTTGTTTTTAGTATAGCTGCACCATAAAACTCCGCCCAGATCTGTTTTAGCTAGCATTCTGACGTCGCTCCATCGTTTGGTAACTAGCTGTAGGTCGCGGTAACAGTATGTTTTAATGTAAAGTACCTCATATTGAGTGTGGTGAGCACGCCAATGCAACAGTAAGTTTTCATATTAAACGGCCGGTTTTGACGAATTTATAGTAGTACCATTTTAATGTAATTGCATTAGTGCTATCATGCACAAACTGTTACATAATTATTGTGACACGAGTTTTTGTGGTTTATGATAGCATTCTACTTGTGTGGTTGGTGGATTTTAACGGAATGTATGTTCAATCCAACTTAAAATTTGTCAATAATAAATTAATTCTGGTTGTGACTCGGTCTCCGGGGTTTTCTCAATCACTGCTTCTTCTGAGGTCTTTGCATTGGCTTCCTGTCCAACATTGTATCACTTTTAAGATGTGTATCATTACCTACCAGGCACTTTCATGTAAGCAACCAGCATATTTACATTCAATGGGCGTATCGATCCTTTTTGTGACGACTTTAATGCGGCTTATCGATTCTGATATAGATTAACCCTTTTGTATTGATGCGCATCTGAGCTTGGATTCCGAGGATTTAGGCGCACAAGAAGTCACTTTAATATCATTATTATTATAGTTATTCTCGGCCGTTCGCATCTCCTCTGACCAGCTTGTTGCCACCGTTGTGCTTGCCGGGCAGATCTAGTCACCTCCAGGGACGGGGATCTTCCCAGTGATTTTCACAAGCGAAAAATCTGCCCCACACAACGGATGACCGACAGCACACGGGCTGGTGCTGCTGGGAGATCAGTCATCTTTGGAATATGATACTTGTATTTGACAATCCAGCTCTAGTCCGTGGCTTTTAAAGTTTTCGTGGATCCTTCCCACTATTGGTTCTGAGAATTGATCCTGCAGCTGTGATAGTGGGCAGCAGTTGAAGTACGGGGTAGAATTATCCCTGTGCGTAAGCTGCGCGTGATGCTACATTTATAATGAAGTTCTTGTACAACAAACCATCAAGGTTTTTGCCAATGTTCCCACATTGGAAGCACGCAGTAGCCTGGTTTCCTGCAGTAACCAATTCTTCAACTGTTGCTGTGGTATCATATCTTAGCCCGCAGCTTGGCCCAGATATTCCGTGAGAGCTCTGATGTACCAGATCGTTATGTACTTGTTGTGCTAAGCGTTGTTTAGGTTCTGGCATTAAGAATACACCAAAGAGCTCCTGCTGAAAGTGGTAACACAACAGCACTAGCAAATCGGTGTCTTCACCAATGAGGATAGTGTCGATTTTGTCTGATTAGTTCACTGCTGTCTAACGATCATTTCTTTAGCGTCCTCTGCATGAAAACAACACCACAAATTTTTCTCAAGCTCATTGCTCAGTAAGTTGATGAATATGTGCTTGTTTTCTCTGTTGGCCAAAAAAATCCTCCTTTAGGAGGAGAACCTTGCTAATCATCCGCCTTCCACAGCATCATCTGAAGATGTGCCCATCGCATATAATCTGGGAGGAAACGCCATGATGTGCACTAGCTTCCCATTCTTTCTCCCGCTGTCATCTTTAGATGATGCTGTGGAACGGGTCTGATCAGCAAGGTCCTCCTCATTTGGACATCACGCAGTTTGTGTGGGAGGTGAAGGACGGTATCCCGTCGCCCTGACGGTTGCGGTTGCCACGGCAATAATATGTCATGTACCATCTATAGCGTGTGTACAGCTGGCGATGGGTATTGTAACCCTCTCACCATTGGTGACTATGCGTAGGTAATATATTTGAAATCATCGGACCCGAAAATCTATCTGTTGGAATCAACTTTACGGCTCTAAGTGATGCAGGTCTTTAATTATAGCGATACTTGGTTTGGATGGGCGTCATCTTTAACAATGGCGTTAGCAAAGGTCAAGTGTAACATATTTGAAATTGCTGATCACAGTTCTACATATTAACATAAACACATGTGACATATTTTGTAAGATATTGTGAAATTTTTTTGACGACCGCCATCTTTAAAAATGGCGGATCCGAAAGTCGGAGAAGGCCAAACGTAAAATATTTGAAACCTCTGACCTCTAAAACCCATGTTTTTACACCTAGATTAGGGTTGTAGGTGAGAAAGATATGCAGAAATTTGATTTGGCGGCCATTTTGTAAAATGACTGCCATTTCTTCTTTTTTTAAATTGCCACCTCAGATTTTCTGCTGACTGAAACACTGTAGATGACATTCATGCAAAAATATTGGTTTTGATATTTTGATATGGATTGATAACTATTTATCCTGTGTTGTGCAACAATATTACAACGAAATTAAATGTGTTTTCCGTTGTTGATTGTGCTATTATTATTACAGGGGCATAGACAATAGATGAGAATCAAAGTCATTGGAGATCTGCGTAAAAATTGCGTTGGAGATAAGCATGTAATAAGATCCAACATGGCTGATATCTGTAAGTTTTATGAAATGACAAACATGCAGCCGTTATATCCGTCTAGTGGTGTGTTTATCTTAAACGTTAACCATGAAAATATCGGTATTGACACCACTGTTGTGACATTATCATGCATAGTTGCAAAGCCATTGAAGAAAGTAGATATTTAAGTAATAAGGGCCCCGATTTGCAAATTTGTAAAAATTCCCCAGGTTGTCCCGAGGACAACCAAGTTGATTTGTTTCGGGGACCCCATGGGATAGAAAATCCACCAAAAACATTACACTACAGAGCATCCATTAATTGGACTAAATCAACGTTAGATCAACGTTAGATCGCTACGCTATTCCCCCATAGCGGCTACAAATCGGGGTTCACTGGGATTAAAAACGATTGTTCACATTAATATTTAACAAATTTGTACTTATTATATATCGCTGTAGATTGATCCATTATCTTGCCAACGGTTTACAAAATGTGCATGAAGTATGCAAAAACATATATATCACAGCCTAAATAACGCCTACCCCTACATTTCACTCAGCCAAAACGTCACAGGCAGCTACTTTTGACCACTTGTCATTGTTGTCAAAATGTCAATGTTCCAACACATGGATTTCGGTGGACTTTATTCCTGGTAATGCAGACATATAGTACCAACTAAAAACACTGTCATAATTACTATTGCAATTTGTTTTAGGTTGACCCTCTTTTGGGTATAGATTGACTGAACTATTTGTCAGGCAAGGTAGACGAGTTCTCACCAGCAGACAAGGTCTATTTAGATTTCCAGATAGCTTTTGATAAAGTCTCACATTAAGGACTGCTGCTTCAATTACACGTTCGTGGTATTTGAGATAGCACAACCAAATCTATAGAAAAATGGCTGACTAACTCACAACAAAATAATATAAATAAAGCAATTGCTAGGCTTTATTTAGAATATTGCACACCAAATTGGAGGCCATGTATCTTTAGTTTTGTCACGAAACAATACATTCGGCGTAGTCAACAATGCACGAGGCAACCACATGATGTGTACCGATTAGTCTACGTTGTAAACATTCGTGCAGAGCGAACTTGCACTGCACGGTCGAGGCCAGCTAGTTCGGTGCTTGTTTCAACGTTTCTATCGGCAAGTCCATGGAATCAACTGTCCCTCACAGTGCACCAATGCACGAGTGTTAACTAGTTTAAAGTGGCATTCAATACGCATCTGTTTACAGGTTTTTTTAACCGTTCAAGATTGTAATTAAGTATCATACATTTATTTTAATTACTCTATTATTATTATAACTATTTTATTGTTATTATTATTTTAATAGCTTGCCTACTTGTGTTTGTTTTTATTATTGTTTAATTTCTAAAGACAATTGGTGGATTTTCGAGGCGCGCGTTACTATTAATAGTACTGACGTCACATAAAGAAAAGGAGACGAGGTATAGTTACATTGTAAGATATTGTATGTCGCGGACAAGTTCAGACTTCTCGAGGCCCACGGTACTATTAATACAACATACGTCACACCAAAAAAAGAGACGAGATGTAGTTACAATCATATTGTACATTGCGGACAAGTTCAGACTTGTCGAGACATGGGGTACTATTAATAACACTTACGTTACATTATGAAAACGAGAAGAGGTGTAGTTACAATGTAACATATCATACGTCGTGGACAATTTCAGACTTACATAGTAGAAATGTTTGCACACGGCACTAGGTTAAATTAAAATGGATTTCCCGCCATTTTCACCGAATTACTTTTATATTTCTACAATAGTAAGTGTTGTTATGCTAAAGCTCTATACTATTGTAGGAAAGTCGTGATGGAAAGTTGGTAACCGAAAGTACGGTGTCGGGAATGTCTTGGGCCTGTATAGCAATGAAAAGTAGGTTTAAAGAGACATCGTGAAACTGTACGGTATACGGCTAGTAGTGTGATGGGAAGGTCGTAGACGTGTACGGTAATCGGAAGTAGGCTCAAAAAGGCATAGTGAAGCTGTACGGTAACCTGAAAGTAGGGTTAAAAGGCATCGTGAACCTGTACAGTAAACGGAAGTAGGGTTATGGGAAGGTCGTAGACCTGTATGATAACTGGAAATGACATAATTTGACTTATTTTTATAGTTTTTATAGTTCTAAATTTACACGCTAGGGGGCGCCATAACCGTAAAAGGTCAACCACCTATCCGACATAACTATAGATAACATTGCGCATTCGCAATTACCTATTTAATAACGTCATTTAGTTCTGAGTTTATCATGTTCCTCAAGCAGCTGTGTTCCACCATGTCCACATACAGCTGTGTCTTCCCATGTCCACAAACAGCTGTGTCCTACCTTGTCCTCATACAGCTGTGTCTCACCATGTCCACAAACAGGTGTGTCCCACCATGTCCACAAACAGCTGTGTCCCACCATGTCCACATACAGCTGTGTCTTACCATGTCCACAAACAGCTGTGTTCCACCATGTCCACATACAGCTGTGTCCTACCTTGTCCTCATACAGCTGTGTCTCACCATGTCCACAAACAGCTGTGTTCCACCATGTCCACATACAGCTGTGTCTCACCACGTCCACATACAACTGTGTCTTACCATGTCCACAAACAGCTGTGTTCCACCATGTCCACAAACAGCTGTGTCCCACCATGTCCTCATACAGCTGTGTCTTACCATGTCCACAAACAGCTGTGTTCCACCATGTCCACATACAGCTGTGTCCTACCTTGTCCTCATACAGCTGTGTCTCACCATGTCCACAAACAGCTGTGTCCCACCATATCCACAAACAGCTGTGTCCCACCATGTCCTCATACAGCTGTGTCTTACCATGTCCACAAACAGCTGTGTCCCACCATGTCCACATACAGCTGTGTCCCACCATGTCCACATACAGCTGTTTCCCACCATGTCCACATACAGCTGTGTCCCACAATGTCCACATACAGCTGTGTCTCACCTTGTCCACATAGAGCTGTGTCCCACCATGTCCACATACAGCTGTGTCTCACCATGTCCACATACAGCTGTGTCCCACCATGTCCACATACAGCTGTGTCCCACCATGTCCACATACAGCTGTGTCCCACCATGTCCACATACAGCTGTGTCCCACCATGTCCACATACAGCTGTGTCGCACCATGTCCACAAACAGCTGTGTCCCACCATGTCCACATACAGCTGTGTCCCACCATGTCCCACAAACAGCTGTGTCTCATCATGACTCCCAAATAGATGTGTCTCACCATGTCAACATACAGCGGTGTATCAATATGTTCCACGCACAGTTGTGTCTCACCATATCCACATATAACTGTGTATCACTATGTCCCACAAACAGCTGTGTCCCACCATGTCCACATACAGCTGTGTCTTACCTTGTCCACATACAGCTGTGTCCCACCATGTCCACATACAGCTGTGTCTTACCTTGTCCACATACAGCTGTGTCTCACCATGTCCACATACAGCTGTGTCCCACCACGTCCACATACAGCTGTGTCCCACCATGTCCACATACAGCTGTGTCCCACCATGTCCACATACAACTGTGTCCCACCATGTCCACATACACCTGTGCCTCACCATGTCCACATACAGCTGTGTCCCACCATGTCCCACAAACAGCTGTGTCTCAGCATGACTCCCAAATAGTTGTGTCTCACCATGTCCACATACAGCGGTGTATCAATATGTCCCACGCACAGCTGTGTCTCACCATATCCACATATGGCTGTGTATCACTATGTCTCACAAACAGCTGTCTCTCATCATGTCCGAAACACAGCTGTGTCTCACCATGTTCCACAAACAGTTGTATCTCACCATGTCCCAAAAACAGCTGAGTCTCATCATATCCACAAACAGCTGTGTCTCACCACGTCCCACAAACAGTTGTGTTTTCAAGGATGTGGCCATGCGAGTTAAAGTGAGTGGTTTGAGAATGTGGAACAAGGTCCGCTATCTCACCGATGAGAACGTCGATCGAAGCAGTCGTTGGAGCACGATCTGTACGAGCTGTCCTTATGCCGATAAAACTAGCAACTTTGTGATGGCTTTCTGGATCCTTACGGTATAGAACCATTTCCCTTTGTTCATGCTGTTACTCGTACACATTGACATGCTCGGCGCACAATAGTCCACGAATACGATAACATCATGTTGTAGCCAGTAGGATTATGTAACTACACGTTCGGTCTAGGGAAGGTTGTAAGTTAAATAAACACGTGTAATTGATTAAAACAAATCGCAAACGGCTCAACTGTAACCGGATTAAAATTAAAAATTAAACAGTCTCCATTTCATCTCTTCAATTCTTCAATCTTTCAGCCGCGTTATTTTAATGTTTATGTAGAGAATTTAGAATGATAACACACATCGTATTGATATTCTTAATTACTAAATGTTGTAGTGCTCCGAAAAACCAATTTATATGCAAAGGGCTATAGCTGGGGCGGGGGATTTACATTTGAGGCCATTTGGTTTTGGGGAGGCAAGAACCCTATACAGAGGGCCTTTGTTCAGAAGGTTGCTGTAAGTTCACTGGCACCCTGCCAAGATTTATAGAGAAGCCTAGACTTTGGAAATGACATAATGAAGGGACAGCGTCTGTCCCAAAGCTACAGATTTAGCTGTATGTAAGGAGGGCTTTAATGAGGATCAGGGCTGGCTGTCAGGAGATACAGCCAGACACGTCGATGGCTGGCTGTTGGGGGATGCAGCCAGACACTGCGAGGGAGCTGTTTGTTAGAACAGGCCCGCAGATTAATGCTGGAGCTGTGTGTAACACAAGCCAGTGGTGTAGGGGGCGACTACTGGGGGCACACTGCCGAAGGAACGTTTCTCGTGAAGCATTGTCACCGAGCGCCCTGCGAGATGTACTAAAAAAACTATCGCAGTACACCCGTGGCAGTCAGTTATTCGCAGACTCGGTGAGTAACTCGGTTGCTAAATATAAGCCGCCGCCGTCTGACTTATCGTTCTGACACCTATAATTCGTTTGCTGCATTTGAGCCGCCGCCGTCTGACTTATCGTTCTGACACCTATAATTCGGTTGCTGTGTATAAGCCGCCGCCGTCTGAACTTATCGTTCTGACACCTATAATTCGGTTGCTGTATATAAGCCGCCGCCGTCTGAACTTATCGTTCTGACACCTATAATTCGGTTGCTGTATATAAGCCGCCGCCGTCTGAACTTATCGTTCTGACATTTAGAATATATCGGTTACAATTCGGTTGCTGTAACAGCCGCCGCCGTTTGAACTTATCGTTCTGACATTTAGAATATATATCGGTTACAATTCGGTTGCTGTGTATAAGCCGCCGCCGTCTGAACCTATCGTTCTGACATTTATAACTGGGTTGTATTTAGCAGACATAGCTGTTTATTGTGTATTAGATATTGTATTGGTAGAGTTTTCCGCATATAATAAACTGTGAAAACGTATACCCTGACTTATCATTAGTATGACTGAGTGCGTGAACGTGTGCCCGTATGCTTCCCTGCCGACCGCTCGCCGCAAACGCTACATTTATATTGTAGCTATTAAAAATACACTGAGTCTTCATCACACAACAAATCCAGACGTATTTTGTATTAACAGGATGCAGGCTGTTCCTAGTGTTTTCAATAATGAATTAATATGATATTCTTAAGACTATACAGAAAGGCCACCGGCTCCATGGATGACTTCTGAAATTATACTATCTAAAAGGCGTCGTCGTTATTTAGAGCGTGTATGGCGCAAATCACGCTCGCCATTAGATAGATCGCGTTATTCTAAGCAATGTCACCTCTGTAACAGACAAATGGCTAAAGCTAAATCAGATTATTTTACAGATATGGTCATAAATAAGTATGATAATCCGCGTCAGTTATGGAACTGCATCAATAACATTCTACACAGACGGCCTACTCCATCGTTACCTGATCATATGTCAATTAAGTCTCTATGTGATTCGTTCTCTAGTCACTTCAAGAATAAAATCAGTATCATTCGTTCTGCTTTCCCACATCATAATATAAGTAATGTCAGTGTGGACTTTCCACAAGTAAATTCTCAACTTGTATCATTTGAACCTGCAACAGTTGATGAAATTAGGAAAATAATTATGTCCTCCCCAAATAAATCTTGTGCACTTGATCCATTTCCAACAATGCTGCTAAAAGCATGTCTCGATACACTAATTGGACCTATAACAAATATTATAAATGCATCACTTTGCTCTGGCTGTTTTCCTGATGATTTTAAATACGCCCATGTCACACCACTTCTTAAGAAGTCATCTCTGCCTAAGCAAGACCTAAACAGTTATAGACCTATTTCTAATCTCAGCTTCATTTCCAAAATACTAGAAAAGGTTGTAGCAAGTCGTCTAAGGTCTCACATTAGCACAAATGTGTTAACTAATGTGTCACAATCAGCATATAAGCAGTTTCATTCAACAGAGACTGCCCTTTTAAAGGTTCATAATGACATTACCTTGAACATTAATAATGGTAAAGTGACTGCACTTACCTTACTAGATCTCTCTGCCGCGTTTGACACGATTGATCACAGCATTCTCATTGAACGCCTATTAAAGTGGTACGGCATATCTGGCACAGCTCTAAGCTGGTTTTCTTCGTATCTAACTGATAGATACCAAACTATAAAGATTGGGAACTGCTTTTCAGCTGCACTGCCGGCTTTATTTGGTGTTCCCCGGGGTTCTGTTCTTGGGCCTTTGCTTTTTACTCTTTACACCACGCCACTAAGCTCTGTTATACAAAAACATAACTTAGATCATCATCTTTATGCTGATGACACTCAGATTTACATTTCGTTGGCTACCCCGGATACAAATCGCTCCCTTAACCAACTTAGTGATTGCCTTCAAGATATCTTCCATTGGATGACTGACAGCAAGTTGAAATTAAATGCAAATAAAACTGAATTGATCATTATTGGTACTCGAATGCAGCGTTGTAAACTGGATGGTTTTTTCCCTACGCGTATTTTGAATCAGTACATCACGCCAGCAACCTCGGTGCGTAATCTAGGAGTAATCTTTGATAGAAACTTCAATTTCCGACAACATATATCTCAAACATGTCGCTGCTGTTTTTATCATATTCGTGATCTTCGCCGTATTCGCCGGTATATGTCATTTTCTGTTGCTAAGACTATTGCAACAGCGCTTGTTAGCAGCAGAATTGACTATTGCAATTCCCTCCTTTATAATATCGCTAGCAAGGATATCACAAAACTTCAGCGTGTCCAAAATTGTCTAGCAAGAGTAGTTACAAGATCTCCTCGTTTTTCTCGCTCTGTGCCACTTTTGAAGTCTTTACATTGGCTTCCTGTACCATTACATATCAGGCACTGTCCAATAAGCAACCATCTTATTTGCATTTATTGCTTACTCCTGTAAGAAAATCTATCCAGCTTCGATCATCTAGTTCTGACCTACTTTTTGTTCCTAGAGCCAACACTAACATTGGAACTAGGGCTTTTTCTGTTGCTGCACCAACTCTTTGGAATATGCTTCCTCTTAGTGTTAGATCAGTTGAAAATATTAAAAAATTCCGTCGTCATTTAAAAACGTATCTTTACAACCTTGCTTATCCACCTTAGCTCCCTAGCGCCTTGACCCATCTGTTGACAACTGGAAAACTACTTATGGACTTTGAGATTGACCAACCCTTTTGTTTTGATGCGCCTCTGAGCTTGGTTTCCAAGGATTTAGGCGCAATAGAAGTTATCTTATTATTATTATTATTATTATTTGCAAAAGTTTAAAACCAGGCACGATTGTTAAGTATTTTATGGTATGGCATCAGATTGCATTAGATAATGTCTGGATTGCATCATCCTATTTGGGCCTTGAAGCAATATGCCTAGTCAATACTTCCAAGTCATTTGTTTGCTGCTGTCAGTGTCGATTAGGTGTTGTTCAGTTTTGTGTTCATCCCTGAAATGGGCAAAAAATCGTCTTTGACAGAGGTTCTAAGGGCACACATAGTGACTCTACATAGAGAAGGATATACGGAAAGAGACATTAGTGCTAAATTACGTTATTCCAAGACAGCCATGCACAACGCCATCGTCAAATTCAATACTGCTGGCACTTTTCGTGACAGTAAAAGGAGTGGTCGTCCACGGAAAACTACGCTCAGGGATGACCATGCAATGAGACGCATCGTGATGTGCTCGCCAATGAGCTTATGCAAGAAAATTCAGGCTGCTTAACGCTTAAAAGGTACGGAAATAAGTCTCAGTACTGTTTCGAGACGTCTCAGCAAGGAATTTGGGCTAAAGTCCCGCAAGCCGGCCCGGAAGCCACGCCTGACACCTGTGATGAAAAAAGAGACTGGACTTTGCCAGACGACATCGCCACTGGACTCTCGCGCAGTGGAAGAAAGTGTTGTTCTCAGATGAATCGACCATGCAACAGTTTATACCTCGCAAGAGACATGTTAGGCGGCCAGTAGGTAAGCGATTTGATGATAAATATATACAGCAGCCACAATGAAACACCCGCCAAGTCAGTGAGAGATTATTTGGGGTACGATGTCATGTTTTTGCCCTTCTGGTCTGTATTTTATTCTACCTAACACCACTATGAATGGACCTAGGTACGTGGAGTTGCTGAAGGAGAAGCTGAAACTGCATATGGACATCGACAAATGTACGATTTCCATGCAAGATGGCGCTCCTTGTCACCGATCCAAGGTAGCCACTGATGTCCTCAAGAAGAACAAAATCTCCGTGCTGGAATGGCCTGGGAACAGCCCAGATCTAAATCCCATTGAGAACCTGTGGACTTTAATGAAGGATAAGGTGGCAGACAAACAACCATCAAGCGCTCAAAACTTGAAACAAGCTATCAAGGACGTTTGTGTCACCGAAATCACCCAGGAGTACTGCGAATCTCTGGTTTCTAGCATGCCACGTCGCATCAAGGCGGTCATTGACAGCAAAGGAGGCCACACTAAATACTGAAAAGTCGAGACACTGACACTTTTGGACGACATAAAGTTTCATATTATGTTGTACTACGTTTATTTGGCGAAATAAACTGATATAATGTTATGTGAAGGCCAACAAATCATAGTTTTGTAAAATTTCTTCAAAAAATCGTTCCTGGTCTTAAACTTTTGCAAATGACTGTAATAAGTATGTTGAAGGTATATTGCCTGCAAAATTATGTTTAGTAAGCCCATAACAACCTTCGCAATTGGGTAGAGTCGTTCTGTTAGTTCAAATGGTAAACAAAAGACACAGTTTTAAAACAAGCTTTATTGACAATACTTTCGAAGCGGGCTGAGATAATCGCGATACCCTTTGATGTTCAACGATTTTACCGTCTCCCACGTTCAACATAGCATATTTCCTGTTACAAATTACGACACTTGCTAATTCTGGGTAGAGGAACAGAATGCTTTCCTCTAAGCTACAAACAGGCCGCGGAAGGTCCGTAACAGAATGACTAACACCCGCACAGCAAGTAAATATACAGCGTCAACATCAATATGATCAAAGAACGTCAATTTTATTTGTCAATGGTGTTGCAGAAGAAACAGCAATTATAGAACAGAAGAAGCGAGATGTGATAGGAGTTGAATGAAGCCACGCCCTCGTGTCGTCGCAACCCCGTCCCGTTTGTGAACTTTGTGATCTGAAACGAGGTGGACTACACCAAATGCCACCATGACAAAAAGATAGTCATTGCTGAATGTGTGCCTTGCCCAACGGTACAGTTATAACTATCCTCTCAATGACAGGCATGAGGCGATTCATCAGAGGTGTATGTCAAAAGGTCCACGGTACTCCAAATAGACACAGGAGCGGCTTTATCTATACATCGTTCACGTCTCACACATGGCGTACATTGTCCGCTCGATTTCATGTTATCAATCATGCACCTGTTTGCTAAAAGGGCACAGTAGACATTGCGCTCTTCCACGGCAGTAGTATTTTGTCGGCCGTATTTTGCTTGGCGTCTGCGGCTATTTATAGAACAGTCAGGTGCAGGCGATATGTTAGACGTCGTTAGTTATCGGGAACACTAGACAAGCGTGCGCTGAATCTAGTCATAAGGATTTATTTATGACATATACAATACAATATAATACAATAACTGTATTGTCTGTTGGGTTACAGAAAATTCCCTTTAGGCTTGTTCATATAACATCTTACATATGTATGTGTACAAGGTTAAGATAAGTACTAAGAGCGAAGTTATCACATAATATTCATATCACATGCACAATAGGATATAGTGATAGACCAAAGATGGGGGAAGAGAGAGAGAGAGAGAGAGAGAGAGAGAGAGAGAGAGAGAGAGAGAGAGAGAGAGAGAGAGAGAGAGAGAGAGAGAGAGAGAGAGAGAGAGAGAGAGAGAGAGAGAGAGAGAGAGAGAGAGAGAGAGAGAGAGAGAGAGAGAGAGAGAGAGAGAGAGAGAGAGAGAGAGAGAGAGAGAGAGAGAGAGAGAGAGAGAGAGAGAGAGAGAGAGAGAGAGAGAGAGAGAGTGATATAGTATCAAACTGCAATGCAAACCACTGTTAGGCCTACATACCGCAGACCCGCAACGGACTGTGTCTATGTCAGCTAATTAAATGCTATCCGTGTATAGACGACAGCAGTTTGACAAGACAACATATTTCGTCTGTCAGTGAAAGGATTTTGTCACGATGAAAGGCTATAGGCGTGATTCGGCCTATTTACCCGGAGTATTAGAGGGTGTGTTTGCTTCGGTCTATGGTTACCCCTTTAGACCCCCGTTGTCGCCTTCATTGTGCCCGCATATGGGTGCGGTGGGAACGCCGGTAGGATGCGACTACGTCAGCTCTCAACCCTTCTCAACTCAGCAATTCATCCGTACGTGGCAGACTGATAATTTAGTCTTCGTCAACGTTGCACATTCCTGGTGTGTGCAGCTCACAGCCAGGAAGCCAAACCTGCGTGTCAACGGTGGTGGAATATTGCGTCACTTTGTTTCGCCAATGTCATGCGTGATTGTTGCTGTATTGTGAGGAATATTGTTGCCCTCGACCGCCCATTACGTGGGTCAGAATCGGAGGCACCTTTGGGCGACCGAGGTCACACGGCCGTATTGTCAAACCGTCACAGCGTGACCGGTTGACAGAAAGGTTTGTTTTCTAATGCGACGGCGTGATAAAGTGAATCGTTGAGATACTGCGCTGGTCACACTTGGAAGAAGGAATACACAAGATGACCTCCGCCTCATTGCACGAACCACGGCAGGACAACCGCGGGGGAAACACGCCGGGTAGCGCTGTGTGTACAACAGGTTGACGTAGATCAAGAACACGTTTATGAGTAGGTGGACGCAAGGCGTAGATCATTGACGGACACTCGTACAGCGACCAACATGTCTTGTCCGGGCTGTCTCCTTCTTCTCGCAGGTATGTCGTTATGTCAAAGGGGTTAGAGTAACGGGAAGTCACCCCTGGGGTAACCAGATACTCTGGTATCTCGGGGTTATGGTATCTTAAGAGTATCACCTTTCAATTATGTTATTGTTATTGAGTTTAAATGCGGTTGTCCTGGAAAGAGTTCGTCGGTCAAAATATCGAGAAATGGAACCCCAGTCGTTAAGACAGTACACTATGAAAGAGGTAAGGGGCGGTTTTAAGAAATGCTCGTTCCATATGTTGGTCAGTACGAGTTGTGTTCTTTACAGTAGCCGTAAGTCTACTGGCTTAAAGTTGAAAGTCTGTATACGTCTCTTTGTTCAATGGTCTTTGTAAGAGTTATCTCCAGTATTGATCAAAAATGAATTAAATTTATTTGCAATACTAGTCTTGTCAGTTACTGTTTCACCATCAATTAAAAAAAAATCTGGAAATGTTTCTTTCCCTATCTTTTTTTGAATAATTTCTTTAATCACATACCACTTTTTAATATCGTGCTTATTTCTTTCAAAACGTTTAAAAATGTTCTAGGCTGTCAGTATTTTGTTGTCTAATTTTGATAAATTTAGGGACATTTGTAACAGTTGCACTGCAATCAAGGCATATGAAATATGGAAATTGATCAGAAATACTGATGATTAAAATACCGGCTGTTGAATTAAAAAGTCCTTTTGAGAGTTTGCATGGGCAATTATCAATAAGCGTGCAGTTACTATTTGAAAAACGTATTGGTAAAGTAATTTTAGGAAAGAAACCATCTGCTGTGATTGTATCAAAATATTCACATATTACGTTTTTTCTTTTATTTTCAGTAGATCAATATTATAACATCCGGCTAGTATTACTTCAACAGTTAGGTTGTATAGATGATCTGTTAGAGTAACTGGAAAGTGACACCTGGGGTAACCAGATACTCTGTTATCTCGGGGTTGTGGTAAGAGTATCACCTTTCAATGTCGTTATTGTTATTGAGTTTAAATGCGGTTATTTGGAAACAGTTCGTCGGTCAAAATATCGAGAAATTGTACCCCAGTCGTTAAGATATTACAATAAGGAAGAGGTAAGGGGCTGTTTTATGAAATGCTCGATATTTTGGTCAGTACGAGTCGTGTTCTTTACGGTATTCGTAAGCCCCGCAATCTTCGTCAAACTTCCAAATACGTTTCTTGGTACGCCACGTGAAACAGGTGTAGACCGGCCATAGAAATGTGACAAAGATAATTGGTTTGTGTACACAGTGCATACTCGCTATAAGGAACGTGAAATTGCTATGCATGGGGAAGCAAGAGATACCAGACAGCCTGACAGAGGGGGTACATGTGTAACCTGTCGCGGACTCACAGAGTGGTGGTCTCTATCTCTAACACACTGGATCTTGTTCCCAGCGGCCGGAGATGCTTCCCAGTCGAGCGAGTGAGAGACGCCGAACAGGCAGTTTATACACTGTATAATTTAACCCACAGGGGTCTATGTGAAATTGAGGGTTTCAGAGCAGTTCCTCTAAAGGGGTTGTATCTAGAGTTGTAGTGGTGGTAGCAGTCCACTGTTTGCTGGTAGACTCAGCAACCGTTCACCGTCATCAATCGGGATGTACGCGCGACAAAGAGATAATCATCGTATTTATGCTAGATAGTCTTCTTCCTCCTAGCTCTCTGCACAGGGTTCAGGTCAGGTATAGCATTGTAGAACCACTCGTCCTGTTCTTCCTACTTGCTCCCTGCACAGGGATCAGGTCAGGTATAGTATTGTAGAACCACTCGTCCTGTTCTTCCTACTTGCACTCTGCACAGGGATCAGGTCAGGAATAGTATTGTAGAACCACTCGTCCTGTTCTTCCTACTTGATCCCAGCACAGGGATCAGGTCAGGTATAGTATTGTAGAAGCACTGGTCCTGTTCTTCCTACTTGCTCCCTGCACAGGGATCAGGTCAGGAATAGTATTGTAGAACCACTCGTCCTGTTCTTCCTACTTGCACTCTGCACAGGGATCAGGTCAGGAATAGTATTGTAGAACCACTCGTCCTGTTCTTCCTACTTGATCCCAGCACAGGGATCAGGTCAGGAATAGTATTGTAGAACCACTCGTCCTGTTCTTCTTACTTGCACCCTGCACAGGGTTCAGGTCAGGTATAGTATTGTAGAACCACTCGTCATGTTCTTCCTACTTGCACCCTGCACAGGGATCAGGCCAGGAATAGTATTGTTCAACCACTCTTCCTGTTCTTCCTACTTGCACCCTGCACAGGGATCAGGTCAGATATAATATTGTAGAACCACTCGTCCTGTTCTTCCTACTTGCTCACTGCACAGGGATCAGGTCAGGTATAGTATTGTAGAACCACTCGTCCTGTTCTTCCTACTTGCTCTCTGCACAGGGACCAGGTCAGGTATTGTATTGTAGAACCACTCGTCCTGTTCTTCCTACTTGCTCCCTGTACAGGGATCAAGTCAGGTATAATATTGTAGAACCACTCGACCTGTTCTTCCTACTCGCTCCCTGCACTGGGATCAAGTCAGGTATAGCATTGTAGAACCCCTCGTCCTGTTCTTCCTACTTGCTCCCTGCACAGGGATCAGGTCAGGAATATTATTGTAGAACCACTCGTCCTGTTCTTCCTACTTGCTCCCTGCACAGGGATCAGGTCAGGAATATTATTGTAGAACCACTCGTCCTGTTCTTCCTACTTGCTCTCTGCACAGGGATCAGGTCAGGTATATTATTGTAGAACCAGTCGTCCTGTTCTTCCTACTTGCTCTCTGCACAGGGATCAGGTCAGGAATATTATTGTAGAACCACTCGTCCTGTTCTTCCTACTTGCTCCCTGCACAGGGATCAGGTCAGGAATATTATTGTAGAACCACTCGTCCTGTTCTTCCTACTTGCTCTCTGCACAGGGATCAGGTCAGGAATATTATTGTAGAACCACTCGTCCTGTTCTTCCTACTTGCTCTCTGCACAGGGATCAGGTCAGGTATATTATTGTAGAACCACTCGTCCTGTTCTTCCTACTTGCTCTCTGCAAAGGGATCAGGTCAGGTATATTATTGTAGAACCATTCGTCCTGTTCTTCCTACTTGCTCTCTGCACAGGGATCAGGTCAGGTATATTATTGTAGAACCAGTCGTCCTGTTCTTCCTACTTGCTCTCTGCACAGGGATCAGGTCAGGTATATTATTGTAGAACCACTCGTCCTGTTCTTCCTACTTGCTCTCTGCACAGGGATCAGGTCAGGTATATTATTGTAGAACCACTCGTCCTGTTCTTCCTACTTGCTCTCTTCACAGGGATCAGGTCAGGTATATTATTGTAGAACCACTCGTCCTGTTCTTCCTACTTGCTCTCTGCACAGGGATCAGGTCAGGTATAGTATTGTAGAACCACTCGTCCTGTTCTTCCTACTTGCTCTCTGCACAGGGATCAGGTCAGGAATATTATTGTAGAACCAGTCGTCCTGTTCTTCCTACTTGCTCTCTGCACAGGGATCAGGTCAGGTATATTATTGTAGAATCACTCGTCCTGTTCTTCCTACTTGCTCCCTGCACAGGGATCAGGTCAGGTATATTATTGTAGAACCACTCGTCCTGTTCTTCCTACTTGCTCCCTGCACAGGGATCAGGTCAGGTATATTATTCTAGAAAGACTTGTCCTGTTTTTCCTCCTTGTTCGCTCCACAGGGATCAGGTCAGGTGTAGTGATGTTGAGCCACTCGTCCTTTTAATCCTCCTTGTTCCCTGCACAGGGGTCAGGTCAGGTGTAGTAATGTTGAACCAATCGTCCTTTTCGTTCTCTCCATAGCTCCCTGTCAACAGCCGCCTTTCTCAATCTGTCATCCTCACCCACTCGTCTCGTGTCCCTCCTCATACAGTCCTCTGATATCAGTTGTGGCTTTTTCTTGCGTCCTTGGTGTTGTTTTGCCTCTGCTCTCTTTGCAAGTTTGCCTGTATCTATCCTTGTCAAATTGCCTGTCTATCTCATCCGCCTTCTCATGAGTCTTGTTGTTAGGCTGCATTCCCGACCAACCTCTTTCCTCAGGTCGGTCATCCTTATTCTGTCCACCCTCTTGGTTCTTGTGATTCTTCCACCCAAACATCTTGCCTCAGGTCGGTCATCCTTCTTCTGTTCACCCTCATTGTTCTTGTGATTCTTCCAACCCAACATCTTTCTTCAGGTCGGTCATCCTTCTTCTGTCCACCCTCTTTTTTCTTGTGATTCTTCCAACCCAACATCTTTCCTCAGATCCGTCATCCTTCTTCTGTCCACTCTCTTTGTTCTTGTGATTCTTCCAACCCAACATCTTTCCTCAGATCGGTCATCCTTCTTCTGTTCACCCTCTTTGTTCTTGTGATTCTTCCAACCCAACATGTTTCCTCAAGTTGACCATCCTTCTTCCGTCCACCCTCTTTGTTCTTGTGATTCTTCCAACACAAAATGTTTCCTCAGATCGGTCATCCTTCTTCTGTCCACCCTCTTTGTTCTTGTGATTCTTCCAACCCAACATGTTTCCTCAGATCGGTCATCCTTCTTCTGTCCACCCTCTTTGTTCTTGTGATTCTTCCAACCCAACATGTTTCCTCAGATCGGTCATCCTTCTTCTGTCCACCCTCTTTGTTCTTGTGATTCTTCCAACCCAACATGTTTCCTCAGATCGGTCATCCTTCTTCTGTCCACCCTCTTTGTTCTTGTGATTCTTCCAACCCAACATGTTTCCTCAGGTCGGTCATCCTTCTTCTGTCCACCCTCTTTGTTCTTGTGATTCTTCCAACCCAACATGTTTCCTCAGATCGGTCATCCTTCTTCTGTCCACCCTCTTTGTTCTTGTGATTCTTCCAACCCAACATGTTTCCTCAGATCGGTCATCCTTCTTCTGTCCACCCTCTTTGTTCTTGTGATTCTTCCAACCCAACATGTTTCCTCAGGTCGGTCATCCTTCTTCTGTCCACCCTCTTTGTTCTTGTGATTCTTCCAACCCAACATGTTTCCTCAGGTCGGTCATCCTTCTTCTGTCCACCCTCTTTGTTCTTGTGATTCTTCCAACCCAGTTGTTCTCACAAACTTACAGCTTCAGTTGTTCTGTTTAATTCACAATAATCCTTCTCCCTAATTAACAGTATACTTTGAGGCCGCTGTATTGAGTGCTGGCTACTTGATCATGGCGCATTGATATTGGGACTGGTCTAACACAACCGACCAAAGGACGAGTGCAAATCTCATTGAACAGGTAGTAATGAACTATTTATAACTGGTGAAAGACATATTGTGATCTCTCATTGTGTCTCTCATTATTGGCCTCATTTATATGCGTAGGACGTACCTGAGAGCTGGACATAAATAGTTCGTTAGAATAAACTGTCCGCAGAGAGGTACACGAAAGTAGGGCGTTAGAATCAACCCTGAGCTGAGCGCTGTACAGAAAGTTGAACTGTGGTGGAAGTTGGTTACTGGGAGAATCATGAAACAAGAAAGGAAACTTGAATAAGTAGATTAAAAATCCACATAATTGCGTTTACCTGCGGAATAAAATGTGTCACAGCTGCCCGTCAATATGCGTCGTGTTCCACGCGAAATGATTATTATGAGAAAGATTGGTCTTATTAAAAGTATGGAACCAGGGAAAAGCATTTGTGGACCGAATTAAACGATCAAATATATATAACATATATATATATATATATAATATATATATGATCTAAAAAAATATTGGGTTAAAAAATTGGTGTGAAGGCAAACTACAGTTTGTTACTTAAGAAGGAATTCATTCCTAAATAAAGTTATTTGAAACAAGATATTTAATTGTTTAATTTGTATATTTTACAACGTAAAGTTGACTTAAAACTTAAAAAAGACTAGGTGTTATAGTAATATTGAAAATTAGAGGTTTGGTTTCACCTGTTTGTTTCTGTACCAATATAATACCCTTTAGCCCATGTTCTTTCTTCTTCCAAACCGGTAGACGAGCAGGCGACGAATGGTAGACGTAACAGGTAACTGTAGATGTAATAATAATGAATTTATTTAACCAGTGGTTTCCAGAGTACGACTCTGTTCAACAGTGGGTACATTGTCGGTCAACAAAATAAGCAGCATGAAAGAGATTATTAAATATTACGTCGTTAAAATATTATAGTTGCATGTATTGTACAGGAGACTACGCATTTATAATACAAGTGAGACTATCCAAGAACAAAGTTGTAAACAGTGCTAAAACTCAGTTAAAGTAGATTATGCAATTTTAATTAATACAACAAAGTTTACCTTATAACAACATATTACATATTAAAGTAACAATTATAATAGTAATAATAATAATATAATTTATTTCTATAGCGCCCGATCGATCTGGTTGCTCTCAGGCCCTTTACGTGCATATATTCGTAACTACTCGGAATTGTGTTAAATTAACACAAAATAATCATTGTAAAATGTATAGCATGAAATACTCATTAAAATAGTCCTTCGAGTGTAAAATAATGCGTTTTGAGGCTGGCTTTGAAAGCTTTTATGGAGGAGATCAGCCGCAATTCTTCAGACAACGCATTCCACAAAATTGGTCCTGTACGGGAGAAAAATGTAAAATGGCTATAGACGTGGTTGACTGGAGCCTGTAGACAAATCTGTTTTATTCTGAGAGGCACAGTTGGGCCAACAACAATGTTAATAACCGTAAAATATTGAAATGGCTATTGTTGATTTATGTCAGTAAGGATTGGACACGTGTTTGAACGTTTCTCTTTTTTATAGCACGTACATCAACTGACCACTCCTAACTCATTCAACACAGTAAACGTTACATTTTACATTAACCACGCCGTGGTAAACGGAACTCCGGTCGATATACGACGGGTCCATTTACAATATCACATCGCTCAAGGTGTTTTATATTTACATCGCGGCTCAGTCAGAAGGGCGTGGCTTGCAGATTGTGATGACCGGCGGCGGACGAAGCGTGAGATCAGTGACCCAAAGTACTCGGGTGTTTTGATACGAAGGGCGTTGAATACAAGAATCACTATTTTATATTCAATGCGCCATTTTAGTGGCAACTCCCGTAGCAATTTAAGTCATGCTGTCATATTTTGATGTCGGTCAATCAGGCGGTCAGTGATGCCATAGATTGCATTGCCATAGTCTAGTCATGACGTCACAGACAAGTGCACTGACGTCTTACTTGTCGTAGACTTCATATAATAATAATAATGTCAACTTGTAAAGCGCCATAATTCTAGACAAAAGTCCATTCAGAGGCGCTAAAATAGATTAATACATAAATACTAAAACAAGGTAGTTAAACAAATGATAATAACAATAAATAAATAAATTGCTAAAACCGTGATGCATAATGCATGGGCAATAAGATTAGGTGGTAAAAGGATATAGCATTAATTAAAACGTGACATAATATGTGCACCAAAGGCATAAAAGAAATAAGTAATTAAATTAAATAAGTTATAGGCGTATTTTAGCGATGAGAAACCGAGAGAACTATACGCCAAGGCAAACATTTGGCACTAGCATACGCGGATCCGGGAGGCCTGGGGACATGTGCCTCCTAAACCCGTGGAATTTTCTTTGGAATGTCTCACCTCTAGCGTGACGTGCCGCCTAGACCTTCAAGTGTTGGTATTATTTGCACACAAAAACGCGTTGGTATTTTGGCGAGTTTTAAGGGGTGGTACAATTGGTAGTCTTTGGAGATCCTGAAGTGTTGGTATTTTGTGCGAGCCTCAGTAGTGGTGTGCAATTTGTGTTCTTTGGAGAGCCTCAAATGATGGCATTTTTGGCGAGCCTCAAGTTTGAAATCCCCCCTCCCCCGACTTCCCTGTCTGGATCCGCCCCTGCACTAAAGCCGACATGTTTAACTGGCTGTCGAAGTAACCGCCAATATCGCAAACAAACATCTTTAACGGGATCAGAGGCGATAGTTGGCGCCCCGTACACTGGTTGACCGAAGCGGTATCGCCTCAGTTTTTCCTGGTTGACCAGAAGTTTGTTGTTTGTTAATCAACGCCTGAACTCACGAACACACATGTCAATGTGTAAAAGTGTATCTACGTGTTGGTATGGCGGACACTCGCCGTAAAGTCGGTGGTTGGTGACATTGCAATGGCAGCCTTCTGTTAATCTGTTTCACCCCGGAAGAAGGTGGCAGCATAGCATCAATGGTATATCTTCTATACCACACACACGTACGCAAGCACACACACGCATGCACGCGCACACGTAGAAACTCACTCACTCACACAAACACACACACACACACACACACACACACACACACACACACACACACACACACACACACACACACACACACACACACACACACACACACACACACACAACACACACCATCCAACGATGCGATACGTTCCGTGATATTTGTGTCACATCACGATATTTATGTCACAAAAATTGGACACATACACACAGATTGATAGTTTTTAGAAAAAACATGATTTGCACTACATTATATAGCTGTAAAGTAAGAATAGAATAGAATAAACATGCCGTTAAATGTGTAATATAATTACACTCCTTTTCACCGAGGTATCGCACTAATGACCAGTGAATATTTGTCGCGATGTTTCCGCGATCTTGCACTTACTGGATCCTTATTATAAAGTTTTATATTTAATTCTCGTTGTATCAAGGTCATCAAGTCCACTCTATTACTCTACCGCTTGAGGCACAAACATACATTAGCTTATCAAAATGTGTATTTTAGGTAATGTTAAATACAGGGTGTAGGTGTGTATACATTGTGTAGGGCCTACGTATAGCGATTCGTGTAATGAATATCCGGTTTTAACCCCTGGGTCGCTACCTAAAATTGGGTCACCAGGCTACTTTGAGAGGGTCGTCAAGAGTCACCAGTGACTGTTCGAACTGTCCATTATTGTTCGACTCGTCCGTACCAGATGCAGGAGAGATTAATCATTTATGCCAAATGGTGTAAGAAGTTGAAAAGCCGTGTGATATAAATATTCATTTGCATCAGGTGTAGGTAAATGCCGAGATACATTGACACGTTTCGCCCGACCAGACCCGACCAAACCAGACCAGACCAGACTCAAGCTTGCTCCAGTGTATATGCTTCACCAACCGACATCGACCGCTATACCCGAAGCTGGCGTGACGTCATAATCACGCAAACGTGAAAACGTTCGAATACGTCACATTGACAACGACTGGCCCCGACGTAGTCGAAAGTTTTCACATTTACGTGCTTATGACGTCCCGCCGGCTTGAGTATAGCGCAGTCGGTGTCACTCGGTGTAATAATAATAATAAGATAACTTCTATTGCGCCTAAATCCTTGGAAACCAAGCTCAGAGGCGCATCAAAATAAAAGGATTGGTCAATCTCATAATTCATAAGTAGTTTTCCAGTTGTCAACAGATGGGTCAAGGCGCTAGGGAGTTACGGTGGATAAACAAGGTTGCAAAGATACGTTTTTAAATGACGACGGATTTTTGTAGTATTTTTAACTTATCTCAAACTAAGAGGGAGCATATTCCAAAGAGTTGGTGCAGCAACAGAAAAAGCCCTAGTTCCAATGTTAGTGTTGACTCTAGGAACAAAAAGTAGGTCAGAACTAGATGATCGAAGCTGGCTAGGTTTTCTTACAGGAGTAAGCAATGAATGCAAATAAGATGGTTGCTTAGTGGACAGTGCCTGGTATGTAATGGTACAGATCTTAAATATTGTACGATATCGTACAGGAAGCCAATGCAAAGACTTCAAAAGTGGTACAGAGCGAGAAAAACGAGGAGATCTTGTAACTACTCTTGCTAGACAATTTTGGACACGCTGAAGTTCCGTGATATCTTTGCTAACGATATTATAAAGGAGGGAATTGCAATAGTCAAGTCTGCTGCTAACAAGCGCTGTTGCAATAGTCTTAGCAACAGAACATGACATATACCAGCGAATACGGCGAAGATCACGAATATGATAAAAACAGCAGCGACATGTTTGAGATATGTGTTGTAGGAAATTGAAGTTACTATCAAAGATCACTCCTAGATTCCGCACCGAGTTTGCTGGCGTGATATACTGATTCAAAATACGCGTAGGGAAAAAACCATCCAGTTTACTACGCTGCCAATAGTGATCAATTCAGTTTTATTTGCATTTAATTCCAACTTGCTGTCAGTCATCCAGTGGAAGATATCTTGAAGGCAATCATTAAATTGGTTAAGGGAGTGATTTGTATCCGGGGTAGCCAATGAAATGTTGATCTGAGTATCATCAGCATAAATATGATGATCCAAGTTATGTCTTTGTATAACAGAGCTTAGTGGCGTGGTGTAAAGAGTAAAAAGCAAAGGCCCAAGAACAGAACCCTGGGGAACACCAAATAAAGCCGGCAGTGCAGCTGAAAAGCAATTCCCAATATTTATAGTTTGATATCTATCAGTTAGATATGAAGAAAACCATCTTAGAGCTGTGCCAGATATGCCGTACCACTTTAATAGGCGTTCAATGAGAATGCTGTGATCAATCGTGTCAAAAACGGCAGAGAGATCTAGTAAGGTAAGTGCAGTCACTTTACCATTATTAATGTTCAAGTTAATGTCATTATGAACCTTTAAGAGGGCATTCTCTGTTGAATGAAACTGAAACTTGTGACACATTAATTAAGACATTTGTGCTAATGTGAGATCTTAGACGACTTTCTACAACCTTTTCCAGTATTTTGGAAATGAAGCTGAGGTTAGAAATAGGTCTATAACTGTTTAGGTCTTGTTTAAGCAGAGATGACTTCTTAAGAAGTGGTTTGACATGGGCGTATTTGAAATCATCAGGAAACAGCCAGAGCAAAGTGATGCATTTATAATATTTGTTATAGGTCCAATTAGTGTATCGAGAGATGCTTTTAGCAGTATTGTTGGAAATGGATCAAGTGCACAAGATTTATTTGGGAGGACAAAATTATTTTCCTAACTTCATCAACTGTTGCAAGTTCAAATGATACAAGTTGAGAATTTACTTATGGAAAGTCCACACTGACATTACTTATGTTATGACGTGGAAAAGCAGAACGAATTATACTGATTTCATTCTTAAAGTGACTAGAGAACGAATCACATAGAGACTTAATTGACACATGATCAGGTAGCGAGGGAGTAGGCCGTCTGTGTAGAATGTTATTGATGCAGTTCCAAAACTGACGCGGATTATCAGACTTATTTATGACCATATTTGTAAAATAATCTGATTTTGCTTTAGCCATTTGTCTGTTACGGAGGTGACATTGCTTAGAATAGCGCGATCTATCTAATGGCGAGCGTGATTTGCGCCATACACACTCTAAATAATGACGACGCCTTTTAGATAGTATAATGTCATCCATGGAGCCGGTGGCTTTTCTGACATCCAATTGGATTTTATAGGTGCATGATTGTCAAGTAATGCATTTTCTGGATCTGTGATCAGGTCAGATATAAGGATATCAGCCATTAAAGCTGTAATGGCAATCCTATGAATGGCTCTATAAGACTCTAAAAGGGGTTATAGAAACGTTAATATTAGCAATGACAGTATGGTGGTCTGATAACCCATCTGAAACAGTAGGTGCTTGGATATTATTATAAGTTGAACGGGTTATCAAGAGGTCAAGCCAATGGCCATGTATATGTGTCGAAAAGGTAACGTAGTTGTAGTTGTAGAAGGTATATCCAAATGTAGATTAAAATCACCAAGAATGTAAAATTCTGAATGAATAACTGCCAGATTTTCCAACATATCCTGAAAGTCTTCAAAGAAATCGGCCGGATGTCCTGGAGGACGATAGATACAAACAAAGTGTGCGGAGAAAGAAGAATCTGAACTTTCAGCACAGATGGACTCAAAACTAGAGTATTCAGGGTTAGAATGTAATTTAACTTTGAACTGCTGTGATATAAGAAAGCCAAAACCACCTCCACGGCAGACTAAACATGGTCGATGGTGAAAGGTGTAACCAGAAGGGGGAACGTCAGCAATGCATGCAAGTGTATCATGTGGTCTGAACCAGGTCTCAGTTACAGCTAGAATGTTTATTTTCTTTGAAATTAATAAATCACAAATTGAGGCTGTCTTATTTCATACAGATCGAACGTTTGTAGTGGCCACCCGAATGTTTCGTCTAACAGCTGGCCCAGGATTGAGACTTACATCTCCTGCTAGTAATAAAATTATTGCTAATTTCAATGTTGGCGGAGAGCAGGGGATTGGCAGTAACTTTCTATTATAACAAACATGAAGACATGGCAGACTATGCAAAATTGAAATAGAATTATGAATTTTAGTGTGATTAGGAAAAAGTACATTAAAATGATTAGATGTCAATGGTTTGCATGAAACAAAATCTATATCCCTTACAGCAACATAGCAAGACAAGCAGAAAACAGCCAATAAGAATAATGGTGACATAATTATGTTAGACTATTATCATATTTAGTATAAATTAATAGACCAAAACCATATAATTTTATATCACGTAGATAATAAATAGTAAAGCATGTTAAACCCAGAGCTAAGACTAAGCCTACGGCGTAAGTCAAAACCTAAATTATATTTACAAGATCAGTAGAGTCTCAATTTTAACAATAAAGCCTAGTTTATTTAATTAGAAAATGTTGAACCGGAGCCAACTCCGGTAACTAAATTGAGACTTACAGGCCTATTAAGGGAGAGAGAACTATTTATATTTATTAGAATTCACTCAGCCGTAGCCTTAATCTTAGATAGGCAGAAACTGACTGTAGTATCAATCACTCAATGGCAATTAACTGCACCATGATTCCTTTTTAAATACCGTAGTTATTGTAATAATATAAAATGCCAATATTAATCTAAAAGGTCAATTGAAAAAACCACAGGCAACATGTTTTGTAACTTAATCATTTAACAGTATAATAGTTACAAACGACAACATTTAAACAAAAAAAAACTAAACAATGCCGATCGGTGAAAGTGAGCGATAATCAGAACGGCTTTAACGCCGGTTTTATTAAGTTGAATATAACAGGACCAAAACTTGTTAAAATATGCTTATAGTTTAAATATACTTAGCTTATGGTTGAATTCTTGATTATGTAGCGCTTTACAAGTTACATAATATTAAAAGTAATCTATTCAAAATAATTAGTATGCTGTAATTGAACATTAAACGAAGGATAAATTTTGAAAGTAAACATTATACCACGCCCCCTAGCGACCATCTTCAGTCGGGGTGAGTTTGGTCTGGTCTGGTTTAGTCTGGTCTGGTCTGGTCTTGTCGGGTCTGACAAAAAAGTGCCAACGTATCCCGGTCTTACGTCATACTTATTCTGTTTAAAGCTGCCGAAAATACTCAATACGAAAATCGGTGGCGTTTACGATTAACATTTAAAGCCTTCGTAAAACATAGATACATATCGTTTCAATCCATCCATCCGTCCATTGTGAGGAGTGAGCTACCATCGATGTTGCTCCTTCATTTATGTCTTCTTCCAACAATTCTACCAATACAGCCAGTAAGCACATACTTTCTCACGTATAAATATCACCTGTGTTGCATGGTGTTTAGGGCAACGGGTCACACGAGGGCAACGAGTTACCTTCTGACCGATCTTCGGCCCGCGTGCTGTGTGACAACCCCGTACAATTAACTATTTCTGTATATTTACGTTTCATGTCCATTCCCTTTTAAAACTTATCAGTGGGGCGTCCAACTGCACGCTCCATTTAGGCTCTCCAAAAACCTCCAATTGCACCTCCCCTTAGGCTCTCCAATTACCCCCATCTTGAGGTTCTCATCAATCCTCAATTTCCACACACACACCCTTCAGGCTTACCAAAAACCTCTAAATGTACTCTGTTAAGTCTCTCGAAAATCACTTGAGGTTCAGCCAAAACCTCCAGTTGCATCCCAAGATGCACCCACTTCCCTAAATATTGAAGGACTAATCCTAGCTCTAACCCACACCAAAAATGTTGGAGGTTCAGACCCGAAGTCACCTCCACCCCCGGTTCCGACAAGTTGTTAGGTTTTCATATGATATAATAACACCGTTTTAATAGTAATTAATACATTTTGGACTTGCTTGACTCAGACCACCATGTAGGCATTCAAATTCTCATTTTCATAATGTTAAAGTATAGGAAACACAATAATGTTATCATGAATATACATCAAATATTTAAATTTAAACGCCTCATCAACCCATGCCACCCTGTCCAGGTTGTACAGAGTTGGGACATCGCATCCAAATAATTAGAGCTTTTGTAGATATTGCTAAAACGATGCGCCGTCAAGACAGCATATTTGTTCGGAAATACTAGCCATTACCCCGTCTCTCACACCACCCGTCAAACAAATTCTAAACAACAACTATATAATCATAAAAATACAAACTACAACTTCGTGATACGACAAGCGCCGGCTTAACATCTGTTTGTTTCCGTCTTTGCGCGACCTACTTCTGTTCGTTGCCAAAGTTAGCAAGTTGCCAATTGTTAATCTAACAACCAAATTAATTCAATGTCCACCGTCTATAATAATGGTAGCCTATCGAGGTTGCCAGACTTGTTCTGCCGAACACACACTGGGGAAACTTGAGGACATTTGATATGTTGTTCAATGCGGTATTTTGCAACTGTCCTGAAAAGAATCAATCTTGTACTATTTACGCTATAGCTCCTAGACTACTACTTGTTTCTGACAGAAGCTGTATTAATGTTGTCTAAGAAGGCATCACTATATTATATGCACCAAATAACTGGATGTATATGATAGATCACAATGCCAGTGCACACGCTATGATTAATGTTGTTGCGTATCAACGGTTGTAATTATATTATATAAAATGTCGTGTGATCACAGAAAATCTTAAGAGACTTGGCTTTAAACTGGTTTATGACGTACAATTGTTCGCAACGCCACGTGTCATTTCTACAATTGTTGCAGGTTACGTAATTGTCGAACACATGCAGTTAAGTCGCTCAGTTATACCGCTTACGTTCTGTGTGAATGCAATAGTAGTATATAATCTGTATGCGTTAATATGTTAACTAAGTACATATATCACGATAGAAAATCTGGATAACACACAATATATTATGATTTTATTCAATCTAGAATAAATAATGGTAATATAACTGAAACAAAAAATGCACAAAGTTATACAATATGTTGTAGTATTTGACATATAAAATTACTTATTTGTGAAATGTTGATATTATTAACTATTCATTCATATTGGATATGTCGTCGACTGCATGTTTTTGGTGTGCGTGCGCACACGCGAACGTGTATGTGTGCGTGCATCCGTGCGTGTCTGCGTGTGTGTGCATGTGTGCTGGTCTATGTCCGTTGGAAAGCGACTTCGCAAATGATATCTCACAATTTTATTTCAGGCGCGCTCATCTCGCTTTTACATATAGCGACATTACAAAGTGAGTATTTGTAATTTATCAGTTCCTACTAAAAATGTGCATTAATTTTACACCATCGCTGGTGTACGTGCGCTGCTATGTGTTTGCGTTAGTCCATATAAAAAAAGTTGTACTCGCAATGACTTCCATGCACGAACGCACACACAGACACACACACACACACACACACACAGACACACAGACACACAGACACACAGACACACAGACACACAGACACACAGACACACAGACACACAGACACACAGACACACAGACACACACCACACACATCACACACACCAAACACACCACACACACCACACACACCACACACACCACACACACCACACACCACACTCACCACACGCACCACACGCACACCGCGCACACCGCGCACACCGCGCACAGCGCGCACACCGCGCACACCGCGCACACCGCGCACACCGCGCACACCGCGCACACCGCGCACACCGCGCACACCGCGCACACCTCGCACACCGCGCACACCGCGCACACCGCGCACACCGCGCACACCGCGCACACCGCGCACACCGCGCACACCGCGCACACCGCGCACACCGCGCACACCGCGCACACCGCGCACACCGCGCACACCGCGCACACCGCGCACACACAATGACAATGACTACATTTAGACTACCTCAGTGAGATATTAGAATTCTGCCAGCCGATTCACAGAGGCCTTTTTTGTGTGGCGTCCGCTATCCCACTTCCCTTTCCTCCATTCCGTGATACCCATTTCCTTTCCTCCATTCCGTTATCCCCATTCCCTATCCTCCTTTCCGTTATCTCCGTTTCCTCCATTCCGTTATCCCCATTCACCTTCCTCAATTTCGTTATCCCCTTCATCCCTACTTTCTTCCATTCCGTTATCCCCCTTCCTCCCTACTTTCTTCCATTCCGTTATCCCCTTCCTCCCTACTTTCTTCCATTCCGTTATCCCCTTCCTCCCTACTTTCTTCCATTCCGTTATCCCCCTTCTTCCTCCCTACTTTCTTCCATTCCGTTACCCACTTCCTCCCTACTTTCTTCCATTCCGTTACCCCCTTCCTCCCTACTTTCTTCCATTCCGTTATCCCCCTTCCTCCCTACTTTCTTCCATTCCGTTATCCCCCTTCCTTCCTACTTTCTTCCATTCCGTTATGCCCCTTCCTCCCTACTTTCTTCCATTCCTTTATCCCCCTTCCTCCCTACTTTTTCTATTCCTTTATCCCCCTTCCTCCTACTTTTTCCATTCCGTTATCCCCCTTCCTCCCTACTTTCTTCCATTCCTTTATCCCCCTTCCTCCCTACTTATTCCAGTCTATTTTCCCCCTTCCTTCCTACTTTCCTCCATCCCTTCTTGCCTTCTACATTCTTCGTTCGTCCCTTTCTTCCGTTCGTCCTTTCGTCAGTAATTCCGTATGTGAGTCCGTTCGATCGCCCTTCCGTCCGCCAACCCGTCGTCAACTAGGCTGTTTCGCCTCGTTCTCCTTCAGGCTGCGACGACCCGTCCGTGTCGTTCGCTCTCATCAGCCCGGAGTCGCAGGGCAAAGTGTCCTGGTGTCTCCACATCGACCGGTCACGTGTCACTTCGGTCCACTCATGCCATCAGCAGGCCTGCAGTCTCTCCGCCAATGTCTTCAGTTACCGAGACGGAGACTGCATCGTGCAGAAGTGCACGGACGGCGATGTCCAACTGACGCCCGTCTACCACAGCTACAACGTCTTCATACTCGCCGGTAAGTCGCACTGGTGGAGAGGGGAAGGTCAATTCTTAAATAATGTTTACGGTGATGAGGATGATGATAATAAATATACTGATGTTAATAATATATATAACGAATATAATAATAATAATATATTTTATTTGATATAGCGCCAGATCCAAATTTCTTTGTGGTAATAATAGTGTATTAAAATATTACTAGTAATAAGAATTATTAAAAAACTTAATTCCGCAATAATCTGGTGTCGAATTTCTAAATAAGGAAGTAACTAAATATAAATATATATATATATATATATATATATATAAGTATATATATATATATATATATGAGGCTAAGGGCAGCTTAGGTCAACCGTTCCATTATGAGAGATAGGATATACAACCTCCGAGAAAACGTCTCTCAAAATCACCAAATATATTTTTTGGGTGCAAATAATTATTGATATCATTATATGTCTGGGTATACTACGTATACTAACAGTTCGAATTTTATAATAAAAGATATTGTCTACGCAACCAGGGGTCAAAACTTTATGAAGACCGGCTCTGGTCTGCTTAAAAAGGCGGTCCCTTATGCATATTTGGTCGACGTGTACTGCTGTTAGGAGTATATACATATATATATATATATAGAAGAAGAAGAAGAAGAATTTGTTTTATTTGCCCCAGGCATTTCAAATAATATATACAATACATCCATGTCAAAAAAAATTACACAAATATATAACCTAATGGTAAACATGGTATAATGTATGATAAATAATAAAGAGTAGGGTCAGGAGACTCCTCTAAGACTGTGTTAGTCGCTGTCGGGAGCCACCTTTTGTATTAAACTTTAATTGAATCAATACATCATCTAATCAAAATCTTCCAAAAAAAGAAGAAGAAAAAAACCATAATATGTATGCATGTGTGTAGTGTGAGCAAGCTTATATGATTATTGACTTTGTCGTTAAGGCACTGTTTTGTACTGTATCAAATTGACAGGTGGTTGACGGTTCTTAATTTTGCTTACATATATATCAATTTTGCCTTGTGCATGTTACTTAATAATGTTGTAAAAAAAATTAACATACTTGACAAATCTTTGTAAACTATGTGTACTAAGCTTTTCTTTGACTATATCAGGAATGTTATTTAGTAAAAGTGGCAAATTATACCTAAGACATTTCTTAGCAAATTCATGTTTATATTATATGTTTATATTGTTATAAATGTATATTTTATTCCTGTCTCTTGTATTATGATTATGCACCTCATAGTTAAACATTATCCTCCAGTTTTGTAAATAAACTGGTAAGTCATTGTGCAAATATTTATAGTAATGTTTTTATTGTTGTAATTTAAGGATGTCATCTACTTTTAACAAGTTGAGTGGTTCTGTGTGGGAAGTATAATTACTTAAGTTAATAATTATCAAGGCTTTTTTGATGTCTTATTATTCTATTTGATTGAAAGCCCAATGCCATGATGCAATAATTAAAGCGTGGCACTATTAAAGAATTATATAATATTATTTTAATATGAAGAGGTAACTCATGTTTCAATTTAAAATGCAATTTTTTAGAACAAGCGTTTGCTATTTTTTCAGTGTGCTTTTTCCAGTTTAGATTTGTATCTATAATTAAACCCCAAAAAATTAATTCTTTGTCTTGTTCAATATTTACATTGTCTATCTTCAGAGTAAGTGTCTGTATATTTTTCTTTGCCTTTTGAAATGTCATGTATTTAGATTTTGCTATGTTTAACGATAATTTATTTATTTTGAGCCATTCATTAATTTTTTTAAAGTTCTTAATTTATTAAAGATTCTAATTTTTTCTAAAAGTGTTTAGTGTACTTGATGGAGTTGTATCATCAGCATAAATTATGAAATTAAACATTTTACTGGCTTGTGCAAAATCATATATGATGAATAACAGGGGTCCTAAGATTGAACCTTGTGGTACACCTGTTGTTATTGATAACATATTTTATTTTATATTGTCAATTTCCGTATATGTTTACGATTTGTTAGGTAACTGCTGAATAAGTTCAGATTTGTTCCATGTATACCATCATATTTCAATTTATGAAATGTATTCAATTAAAATTAAATGGTCAATGGTATCAAAGGCTTTGGAAAGATCTAGATAAATATTAATGGGTATTTCATTCTTATCCAGTTGGGTTATTATTCTACCTATTAATTCTAATGCTGCGCATTCAGTTGAGTGTTTAGGTTGGAATCCATAATGATGGTCAAAAAAAGCTTAGAGTCTTTTAAGTAACATGATAATTGGTTAACACAATAATTTGTTCAAGTACTTTTGAAATAGCTGGTAGAAGAGATTTGGGTCTATAATTATGGAATACTGCTGGCTCACCTTTTTATTAATTGGAATTACCTTAACAATTTTTAGTTTATCAGGAATATTCCTGTGGTTAATACTTAATTTGTTAATAAAGTTAAAGATTTGGTTAGTGCTGGTTAATGCATTTTTACAGTTTGATAGAGAGACCACCACATCCACATTTACTTTTGTTGGGTAGATTAATTATTGTTCTCTTTATGGTATCTTCTTCAACGTATTTAAATGTAAAATTACAGTTTACTATTTTATTTAGATAATATGAATGAACATGAATCCCTTTATATTTATTATCATTTGCCAGATTACTACCTATATTAGAAAATAGTGTATTGAATTTTTTGCAATTTCTAATTTGTCTGCCACAATAGAATCGGATTCTTTAAAATATTTTGGAAATGATTTATTAATTTTATGTTTAGACAGGATTTCATTTATAGTTTTCCAAGTGTTTTTATATCAAATTTAAATTGATTGAAACATTTGTCATAATATGATTGCTTTGCTTTGCAGATAAAAGTCAAAATACTATTGTATGTTTTTAGATTAATCAATAATATGCCATATTCAGAAGATTCGAGTTTGTGATTTTTAATTGTTTGTAAAGTTTGTTTCTGTATCCTATTGAGGTTAGCAAGACTTAAGTTATCCATGTAGATTGTTTTATATTTATTAAATGTCACTAATTTGCTAGTCATATATTTATGTTTAGCTTGATTTATTTCATTGACGATAATGTTATAATTATGGTTTGGGTCAGCATTTGAACTTGTATCTAATTTGTTATGTATTTTAGAAGAGATTATATCATTTCCGTCTTTTAACATAGCCTGTTTACTTTGTACATTAACTCGTATAAATTTTGTAGTAGGTTCCTCTTTTAGAGCAGTGTCCATAAGAATAAAATATGTTGATGATTAGAAACATTTTAAATTAAAATTCCTGCTGTACTTTACAAAATATGCTTTGTTAAATTACAAAAAAATGATCAATAAGGGTACTAGTACATGTTGTGAACCTTGTAGGAAGAGTAATTTAGGGAAAGAGACAAAATTAAGTTAACGTGTCAAAGAAAGTGCTACAATGTTGTTGCTCGATTATTTTTAGTATATTTATGTTGTAGTCCCCTGCAAGAATAAGGCTGTTGTTTTGATTATGTTGAATAGATGATATGACCATTGTAAATTCATTTATAAATTCGTGATATTTTTCAGTTAAAGGCCTTGGAGGTCGGTATATATTTCCTATAGTGACTGTGTGTGATAAGCCTCCTCCATTTACATGTATTATTTTTCCCTCCCATTGTTCATACATATTAAATTTCATCTTTACTTCATAATCGAAGTGTTTATCTATATATATATTAATAATCCCCCTTTAGTGCTGCAACTTTATTCTTGGGATATACAGTCATATCCATTTAATTGAATTAATGATAAGTGATCATTATCAGATAGTCAGCTCTCTTGGAGACATATTATGCCAATTTAAACATTAAAGAAGATACGTAATTTACAAATGCCTCGAGCTCACTAAACTTTGCGTTAATGGACTGTACATTTGAGCTTAGGATACTGAAGTGTTTATTACTGTCTTGAACTAATAAATACAATAAATTTTGTGTTAAATTATAATATGACGATCGGCGTATTGTTCGCGCTTCATTATTTTCATCTACAGTATTACTGATGTTTAGAATATTATTTAGACAATTATTTGTAATACCACCTGTAAATCGGAGAAAAAATTCGTCAGTTATAATTTCAGTGTATTTTATTTTAATGAGATCAGCATATTTTAAATGTGCAGTAATGTGCCAGTAAGAGTGTGTGCCCTTACTGTCTGAGTTACTAGATTTTGTTTAATAATATTTGTATTTTGTTCATGTAAAGCTAAAGCGATGCGTGTATATATATATATATATATATATATATATATATATATATATATATATATAGTTTATATGTACATAAATATTATTTTTAAATGTAAAATAATAATGTTAAATCACGATTAAGATTTATGTAATAGTCATAATGTTGAGGACAATGCTGATCAGAAACATGCGTCATTATCCATAACGCAGAACGCTTCACAGTTCACTTCCTAGCAGACATGTTCGATCAAACTTCTCCGTGAAGCAGTCAAAACGATAAATATAAGGCGACCTTAATTTGAGGCGATACAAAGTGCAATGACATTAAACAAATTTAGTTACATACTATCTGTTTAACTGCAAGGTCTGCAGTTTCGCCAAACCTAAACCTAACCATATCCTCTTGGACCGCTAAAAGACAGAGTGGTCCACAAGAAATAAGACACCTCTAAAGTCAAGACGTTTGCAGTATCAAATCTGCTCACTGTGTGACATTCACTTCATCTACTAAGTGTGTGACATTCTCTTCATCTGCTCATTGTGTCACATGTTCTTCATCTGCTCATTGTGTCACATGTTCTTCATCTGCTCAGTGTGTGACATTCTCTTCATCTGCTCAGTGTGTGACATTCTCTTCATCTGCTCAGAGTGTGACATTCTCTTCTTACTTGTATTCTGTGGATTCTCTCAGTCTTCTGGTCATTGCACTGCTAATTATTACTTAATGTTATTCAAACACATTTACATATTTAGATATCAGGCCGATATAAATGCATTATAATTACTACTCACGTGTTACTGTATTTGTAATTGAATTTTTTTAGTAAACAGGAGTAAGGCAAGATTAAGTATTAGTTCATTGTATATGTGAACCTTCGTTATTGTAGTTACCATTGCGAGATTAGTTAGCGTCGTTGACGGTAAAGTCAGGCTGCAGTAGCTATGACGTTATGTGCTCTTCTCCCGCAGACCCAAACCCTTGTGAGTTGGACACGTGCAGCAACGGCGGCATTTGTCTGGCGATAGTGAGCGATAATGGAACAACTTGTGTGGAGTCATCACAGCCATATAATGATTGCTTTAAATGCATATGTCCGGCCGGATACAGTGGGGAGCGCTGTACGGAAGGTAGGAGCAGCACACAACCACATTTTGAGCGTTTAAACCACGAACACAAGCTTTCATAAATATCAAAATGTTATTGGTAATGTTTTTTTATTAATTTATTTATTTATTTACACCACCATTATTGTCTTTATTATTTTCTTTTTTCTACAAATGGTATATTTATAGATTCTTGTATATTTGTGTTTAATAAATATATTTAGTCATTTATTATTATTTTCTAAATAAAATATATTATATTTATAATTTTTATTTTATCTATTGCTATAGTGTATGTGCGCATTAAAAATCACGCAATAAAGATGTTGACATGATGCCTCTACTTGCTACTACGAGTAAGTGGCGGTAACATAAAGACACTACTTGCTGCTACGAGCGAGTGACGGTGACATGAAGGCTCTACTTCCTGCTACGAGTAAGTGGCGGTAACATGAAGACTCTATTAGCTGCTACGAGTGAGTGGCGGTAACATAAATCCTCTACTTGCTGCTACGAGTGAGTGGTGGTGACGTGGAGCCTCTATTTGCTGCTACGAGTGAGTGGTGGTGACACGAAGCCTCTACTGTACTTGCCGCTACAAGTGGTTGACGGTGACAGGAAGCCTCTACGAGCTGCTACGAGACGACGGCGTTAAGTTGAAGCCTCTACTCGTAATACTACGAGTGAGTGGCGGCGACATGAACCTCTACTTGCTGCTGCAAGTGAGCGGTGGTGACAGGAAGCCTCTACTTGCTGCTACGAGTGAATAATGGTGACGTGAAGCCTCTACTTGCTGCTACGAGTGAGTGGCGGTGACATGAAGGAAGCCTCTACTTGCTACTACGAGTGAGTTGCGGCAACATGAAACCTCTACTTGCTTCTACGAGTGAATAGTGGTGACACGAAGCCTCTACTTGCTGTTACGAGAGAATAATGGTGACGTGAAGCCTCTACTTGCTGCTACGAGTGAGTGGCGGTGACATGAAGGAAGCCTCTACTTGCTACTACGAGTGAGTTGCGGCAACATGAAACCTCTACTTGCTTCTACGAGTGAATAGTGGTGACACGAAGCCTCTACTTGCTGCTACGAGTGAATAATGGTGACGTGAAGCCCCTACTTGCTGCTACGAGTGAGTGGCGGTGACATGAAGCCTCTACTTCCTACTATGAGTGAGTGGCGGTGACGTGAGGCCTCTACTTGCTGCTACGAGTGAGCGGTGGTGACATGAAGTCTCCACTTGTAACTACGAGCGAGTGGTGGTGACATAAATGAAGCCTCTAGTTGCTGGTACGAGTGAGTTGCGGTGACATGAAGCCTCTAGTTGCTGCTACGAGTGAGTGGCGGTGACATGAAGCCTATACTTGCTACTACGAGTGAGCAGCGGTGACATGAAGCCTATGCTTGCTGCTACGAGTGTGGTGTGTGTTTCAGAGGTGAATGAGTGTGAGAGCGTCCCTTGTCTCAATGATGGTGTCTGCGTCGACATCACCAACGGCTACAGGTGTTTGTGTTCGCTTGATAGACACGGACTGCAATGCGAGCTAAGTACGTAACACTGACCCAGCTTCTACGGTGTAGTAGTTGTAGCAGTGGTAGTGTTAGTGGTAGTATTGTTGCTGGTGGTGGTACTGCTAGTAGTTATAGTAATAATAGTATCTGCAGGAGCAGCAGTAGTAGTAGTGGTGGAGGTGGTAGTAGCAGTAGTAGTAGTGTAGCAGTAATAACAGTAGTATTGGTGGTGGTAGTAGTAGAAGTAATAATAGGAGCACTAATACTAATACTAATAAAGTGTTATTATAATCGTGCTTGTGAATGTAGGCTAAGGTTTTAATTTTAGAGGCTTGAACCTCGAGCGGCAAATTTTCAGGGATTAATCTACGATCCCTAAAATAGGACGTGCCGCTAATCTTTTTAAAAATTCAGCACATCTGTCAAGACATCTTTATGCAGTAAATAAGTTCATTTATTAACGGTTCTGAACTTAAAACGTAATGTATACGTAACACGTAAAACGTAAAAGGTAAGTTGCGCGTAATACGTAAAACGTAACCGCGGCAAAAACTTCGGAAAAACGGGTAATGCGTCGCAGACTTCGCATCATAAAGTAGACGCAGACACAATAATGCTTATGTCTTCCCTCTTGCCTACAGCATAGCAATACAAATGTTATTTGACAATTCTACACTATCACGACTTGGGCCTATTGATTGACGCGAACTTCACTTTCTCTCCGACCTTCGTTTTGAACAAACAACGAGTATCTGCGATCGCGTTATGTTGTTTATGCAACAATGCTCTGTGTTTTCTAACATTTTGTAAATATTACTTTCACGACTGTCTATTATCAAGGCATCGCGTAAGGTGATGGGCATTTTTGCTAGAAGTAGTAGTAATCGTAGTAGTAGTAGTAGTAGTAGTAGTAGTAGTAGTAGTAGTAGTAGTAGTATTAGTAGTAGTAGTAGTAGTAGTAGTAGCAGTAGTAGTAGTAGTAATAATAACGCTAATATATTTATTATATAGCTACCATCCAAATAATTATTCTGGGCGTGGTAAGATGTATTATAAAATCTGTAAAACAAAAATAAGCAATAATAATAATTATTATCTAGAGTAAATATTAAAATAATTATATAAACCAGGAACGCTACAATTATACTACTTTTTATATCACTATGTATATTAAAACAACGAACAACCCCGTGTGCTTGCAGCATCACATTTATTAAAACAACGAACAACCACATGTTACTACTTGTGCTTGCAACATCACATTTATTAAAACAACGAACAACCCCATGTTAATACTTGTGCTTGCAGCATCACATTTATTAAAACAACGACCAACCCCATGTTACTACTTGTGCTTGCAGCATCGTATTTATTAAAACGACGACCAACCCCATGTTACTACTTGTGCTTTCAGCATCACATTTATTACAACAACGACCAACCCCATGTTACTACTTGTGCTTGCAGCATCGCATTTATTAAAACAACGAACAACCTCATGTTACTACTTGTGCTTTCAGCATCACGTTTATTACAACAACGAAGAACCCCATGTTACTACTTGTGCTTGCAGCATCGCATTTATTAAAACAACGAACAACCTCATGTTAATACTTGTGCTTGCAGCATCACATTTATTAAAACAACGACCAACCCCATGTTACTACTTGTGCTTGCAGCATCACATTTATTAAAACAACGAACAACCTCATGTTAATACTTGTGCTTGCAGCATCACATTTTTTAAAACAACGAACAACCTCATGTTACTACTTGTGCTTGCAGCATCGCATTTATTAAAACAACGACCAACCCCATGTTACTACTTGTGCTTTCAGCATCACATTTATTACAACAACGAACAACCCCATATTAATACTTGTGCTTGCAGCATCGCATTTATTAAAACAACGAACAACCCCATGTTACTACTTGTGCTTTCAGCATCACATTTATTACAACAACGAACAACCCCATGTTACTACTTGTGCTTGCAGCATCACATTTATTAAAACGACGAACATTTCACGTTTACTTTCCCTAACAATTATATTATTGCTTCCTTTTGTTTAAAATCATTATTACTATATGTTTGTTAATGCACATGTCAACGCGCATTCGTTTGTGTGTGTGTATGTGTGTGTGTGTACGAGCGTGAGTGCGTGTGTGTGCATGCGTGCGTGTGTCTGTATGTATGTGTGTGTAAGCGAGTGTGTGTGAATGAGTGTGCGCGTGCGTGCGTGTTTGCATGCGTGCGTGCGTGCGTGCTTGGTGTGTTCGCGTGCGTGTACGTGCTTGCGTGCGTACGTGTGCGTGTGCGTGTGTGCGTGCGTGTGTCTGTATGTGTGAGTATGCGAGTGTGTGTGAATGAGTGCTTGCGTGCGTGCGTGTTTGCGTGCTTGCGTGCGTGCGTGCTTGCGTGCGTGCGTGCGTGTCTGTATGTGTGTATGTGTGTCAGCGTGTGTGTGTGAGTGTGTGTGTGTGTGTGTGTGTGTGTGTGTGTGCGCGTGAGTGTGTGTGTGTGTGTGTGAATGAGTGTGTGCGTGCGTGTTTGCGTGAGTGCGTGCGTGATCATGAGCGTGCGAGTGTGCGTGTCGTTACCATGTATGATTTGTTTAGCCAAATGCATACATACCACACAAAATACCATCGGCGGTGGAAACAACTGAACACTGTAACTTAAACGTGATTCATATTTTACTTTATAGTCAATGATTAAGGATGCTCGAATCCACCACCAGGGAATATGCAGGTGTGTCGTATTGAAAGATGAGCTTAATGTTAACATATTTCGGAACCAAAGGTGTTTTCGTTTGATTCGTGGTTTCTGTGTACAGGTTCACTACCATACGTCTACAGAGTCGTTGTTACGTTGAGCATCGCCTATAAGCCTGACGAGGTATTTAAGTCACAGATCAGAGACTCGCTCCGTGAATACGTACGTACAATATATATGATCTACAATATTGTTTCTGTAAGGTAATATATAACTAGCGTGTGTGTGTGTGTGTGTGTGTGTGTGTGTGTGTGTGTGTGTGTGTGTGTGCGTGCGTGCGTGCGTGTGTGTGTGTGTGCGTGTGTGTGTGTGAGTGTGTACGTGAATCTGCTGGCACGTATGTGTTGTATATATGTAGCGCCCTCCTTAGGATGGGAAATTTTACAAGTAATAACAATAATTAGTTTCTGTTGAAAGACACTATTTTAACTTGCAGTGATATTTCACAAGCCATTATCTGGCAGTTGTTTACGTTTGCAGTTTGTTTCGTACCTTTCTGCTGATGGCTACAACGATGCAACCGTTGAGCAGATAAACACAGAGTAAGTATTACACAATAATTATCAGCTACAACGCGGACTGCATTGCGAAATAGTCATAATATCTAACTGCGGTTGGCACGTCATAGGTTGAACAACATAAGTTGAGTTGGTATGTCATAGGATGAACAACATAAGTTGAGTTGGTATGTCATAGATTGAACAACATGATACGTCTTACTTAAATTAATAACAAAACATTTTACCATTTTTATATAGTGCGACATTCCAGTGCGGTCCATTGGTAGTTGTACATAATAAGTTAGCATAATCCATGAAAATAACTGATCTTCGAGTCGCTTTTAGAAGGTCTTAGGTGAATACATGTTACATGATTTTAATTACTTTTTTTTTTTCTAAGGAGATACTTTACGTTTCACGTATGACACATTTAGTGGCAATAATACAATCCAGTTGCTAACCAAACTGTATATCTGTATCGTCACGGGAGTATAACATTATGTAATGTTCTTCCCTTGTTGTTCTCAGTACGTTATTATTTATTAATGATTTGTCTTAATTTGATTTGTATTGAAATGTATTGTAATGAGTTACAATAAATTCGATTTGATTTGATCGTTGATTCCCTGACTTCTGAAGATACGTCGTGATCGGAACCAAAGCGACCATATTGATCTCGTTTGGAAATGCAATGCCGATCAGCAAATTTGAGGAAGTCGCCGCGAACACAATACGTTCTTCCGAGTTCCCCTATGAAGTGGACGAAAATACAGACTTGAGATTTTCAAGCAATTGTACGTTACGTTCTGTTCGTTACGTTCTATACGTCACGTTGCTGTGCCTTTTGGGTTTAATTAGGGAATTGTAGTACATCATCATAACTGAAATGTTGCAAAGCTTCATTGAAAAGACGCATTCTAACATCACATAATTTAGATGATGTTTTTGGTGAGAATGAAGGTGTCATATGAAGGTGATTTGCACCCCTCAGAGAGGGTGCAAATCGAGGTTTCCAGAGAGCCTCAGGGTGAGGCGGGTCTCGGGGAATGCAAATTGAGGAATATTTCTGGCAGGTCAGCTTCAAAGAGTGTGAACGTCGCCGAGAAAGATATTCAACCCACCCAATATTAATATCTTTCTGGCGCCTATGTACTCTTATTACTTTTAATCTAAAAATATCAAAGTAACCAATGAAACCAATGGACTGATTCTAAACATGATGGTATTCTATACCGCAGCGGCGTTGTTTGCGTGCGACTTCGAGCGGGCGGACATGTGCGACATGATCCCGCCGAGCGGGGACGGTGTCTTCCACTGGAAACGAATGACTGGAAGCACGCACACTGAAGACACGGGACCAATGGTCGCCAGCAGCGGCAACTACTACGGCTACATAGACAGCGCGGCGCAACAGCCTGGGGACACCGCCATGTAAGTGTGTGCGTGCGTGTGTATGTGTGTATATGATGTGTCTGTGTGTGTGCGTGCGTGCGTGCGTGCGTGCGTGTGTGTGTGTGTGTGCGTGAGTGCGTGCGTGCGTGTGTGTGTGCCGTCGCCCGTGTGTGTAAGCGTGCGAACGCGCGTACGTATGTGTGTGCGCATATGTGCGCGTTTGTGCGTGCGTATGTGTGTGTGTGCGTGTGTGAAAGAGAGTGTGTATCCGTGTATATACGTGCGTGCTTGCGTGCTTGCGTGCTTGCGTGCTTGCGTGCTTGTGTTTGTGTGTGTGCAATTTCATTTCAACCTAGCATTCGCCTTCTACTACGTCGCACTAGGCTAAACAGCCACTTTGATGTTTCTTATTTAAATATACATCTTGGTGTTTTATTGCTGAAATCATACCCACATAATGCATCAGCACCTTGCAACTTGGTATTTAGATGTTTGGTGATGAGCACACGCTTTTCGTTTCCCATTCTCCAGCCTGCGCACTCCTGTCATTAAGTACATGGGCGCCGCCTGTCTCACGTTCGACTACCACATGCACGGCTTCTCTCCCGGCATCCTCGCTGTGCGACTGCTCGGTTTCGACAACGTCTCTGCAACGACGGCGGGAAGCGTGAACAAGGTGATCTTCAGCGAGGGTCAGTACGACCTCGACGTCTGGCAGACAGCCGACATTGAGCTACAGCTGACGACACCCGTCAGGGTCAGTTGCCTTAGCTTCAACGACTGTTGTATGCGCATGTCCTATAATAGGGAGGGACGGACGGAAGAACTGAGGGAGGGAGGGACGGAGGGAGGGACGGAGGGAGGGAGGGAGGGAGGGAGGGAAGGGAGGGAGGGAGGGAGGGAGGGAGGGAGGGAGGGAGGGAGGGAGGGAGGGAGGGAGGGAGGGAGGGAGGGAGGGAGGGAGGGAGGGAGGGAGGGAGGGAGGGAGGGAGGGAGGGAGGGAGGGAGGGAGGGAGGGAGGGAGGGAGGGAGGGAGGGAGGGAGGGAGGGAGGGAGGGAGGGAGGGAGGGAGGGAGGGAGGGAGGGAGGGAGGGAGGGAGGGAGGGAGGGAGGGAGGGAGGGAGGGAGGGAAGTAGAGAGCAAGGGACGGACAGAAGAAGAGAGCGAGGGAAGGAATGAGGGACGGAGAAGAGAAAGGGAAGAAGGGAGAAAGGAGGGATTTGGAGTTTACGACGATTTCAACGTTTGTGTTCGGCACTTATGCTTATGTGTGATGAGTAAGTTTGCGAGTGTTTGTGCAACACAATAAATAGCAACAATAATATTTGTTGTTGTGTTTGAGTGGAAATGTATGGATTTTATTATGACTCGTTTTGGGTATGAAAAGTTTGAAATGTGCCAATGTGTTTGAAATGTGTCAATGGGTTTAAAATGTGCTTATGTGTTTGACAGCTGGAGTTTGCGGCGATGGTCGGCTTGGGCAATTCAAGTGACATCGCAATCGACCACATTTCTCTCAATCTCGACATGGTGAAATGCACCCGTGAGTACAGCAATTTTCATGGAAAGAAAATAATCACACACATAGATTAAAAGAACTATATTCTGCGTGCCGTCTTCCGCCTCTGGCATCGCGCCTACTTCCCGCCTTCCACGCCAAGAAGCAAAATGTAGCAACTTTTCTTTACAATGTACTGTTGTTGTTGGCATATCTTGCCTTCCAACTGCACCCCACCTCAAGACAAGAGTGCAGTCGGGTGTTTTGGTAAGCTTTGTTCGGTCCAAAGTTATGGTGCGTGTTCACAGGAATCAAAGTGAGCCCCCAAAACATTACAGCTTCAGGCGACTATTTATAATAACGATCCCTCGTACGATATGATCTCCATGCGTGTTTGCTTAACTACGACTTGTCATTAAACTTCGTCGTTGCAGATAAGGTTACCCAATGCTACGACTACTCAATGCCTCCCCATACCGCTCAGTGCAGCGCACTCGCGTGGAACAAGTTTTGTTCCAATACAAACGGAGACCTTCTGTACAGAGAATATTTGGATCGCACGACGCTTAACGGGTTCAAGTTATTTACCAACAATCTTCATCAGAGGGCTTATTCCGGAGATAGGGACGCTATAGAACGGTGCTTGCGCAAGCCTTGTAAGTTGTTGTGAATACGTTAATAAAAAAACTGCCGTTGTTATTCATGTTGCTATTTATGTTTTTGATGAATATGGTCGTTAATTTCCTTGTCAATCGCAGTGCCCTATACCCAACAAGATACAATATAGCAAGGCAGTTGCACTAGCATTTGTGTGTGTGTGTGTGTGTGAGTGTGTGTGTGTGTGGGTGTGTGTGTGTGTGTGTGTGTGTGTGGGTGTGTGTGTGTGTGTGTGTGTGTGTGTGTGTGTGTGGGTGTGTGTGTGTGTGTGTGTGTGTGTGTGTGTGGGTGGGTGGGTGGGTGGGTGGGTGGGTGGGTGGGTGGGTGGGTGGGTGGGTATGGGTGGGTGTTTGGGCGGTGTTTCACACACCCTGTAGAAACTGTTTGTGGCGAGATGACATGTCCTCATGTTAATCACACGTCTTAGAGAAAAGTACAATTGTATTTCCGTAATGAGAATTCATTTGAGTAACCATTTCAGCAAGAAATACCAGTCATACTATGTCAGAAAAGAATAAATTAGGAATAATCACTTGGTGACATAGGTGCTTCATCGAAAATATATGTTAGCATTTGCGCTCCTGATTGCATCATGTAAATTAGCCATTGTTGTTTCTCCACTTCAGACTTGCGATTGACTTCAACTAACAACACTAAAGATAGAGGCCTCGTCGAGATATTGTACAGAAATGAATGGCGCATAATTTGTGACAACGGATTCGACGATACTGATGCACTTGTCATATGTCGCCAACTGGGCTACAGGTGGGTTCAAGCAACGACTGAATGACCAAATACACCTCGTAACAGATGACATTCAAATATTATTTTATTCTCACGTCATACCTATCTTGCACATGGCCTAACGTTATTAAAACGTTTGAGACATTCGCCAGCTTCATATGTCGACAAAAGACAAATTTCTTTCTGACTGCATATTAGTTTGTATTCCATATATATTATGACTATTTCATAAATCTTATTCATGATAGTTAACATTATTTTACAAATAATGTTATCAGTTAAACAATTTTTTCATAACATATGGTTTACTAGATCATTAAATCATTTATTATTATCAATCATGTATATATATATATATATACAGTTTAATATATATTTCTTACGATTCCATGTACGTTTTATAATATGTCTACGCACCTATGAACCGGATATATGGCGCTATGGAAATGTTAGTAGTAGTAGTAGTAGTAGTAGTAGTAGTAGTAGTGTAGTAGTGGCACTCTACCACTACCACTACTATTACTACTACTACTACTACTACTACTACTACTACTACTACTACTACTACTACTACTACTACTACTACTACTACTACTACTACTAGTAGTAGTAGTATTAGTAGTAGTAGTATTAGTAGTAGTAGTAGTAGTATTAGTAGTATTAGTAGTAGTAGTAGTAGTAGTAATAGAACTAGTAGTGGTAGTAGTAGCGGTAGCAGTAGTAGTAATACTGTCGTGATTTACCGACGCCAGGGAGGGGCAGGTGTTACTCAATGAGACTCCACCTGAGGGGACGGGCCTCGTGTTTGCCAGCGACCTCGCGTGTGTGGGGGACGAGAAGACTGTCCTGCAGTGTCCACGAGCACGCCTGGCCGACAGAGTCTGCGACACAGGCAATGCCGGCGTCGTCTGCAGTAGTAAGTGCTCATGTATTTGTTGCTGTTCTACTCTTGTTTTCAGTCTGTCAGGGATGAGGATGACCACGATTATGATCCTCGATTTGTTTTGTTTTCGTTTCCTCACTGGTTTTGCACTGCTCTCTCCACCAACCGTCCGCATTCCCTCTATCTCCACTTGCAATCCGTCCAAGTCTCTCTTTACACAGTTCTTCTTCGCAATCAGGATCTTCCTCGTCTCCTTCTCCCCTCCACTCTGCTTTCTTTGCCAGCCGTTCTACTCCCAGTTTCTCCACATGTCCATTTCACTTTAATCGACTCCTCACCAACTTCTTCTTAAAGCTTTCCTTTACGCCAACCTCTCAGCTCCTCCGCTCTTCACTTATTACTTCTTTACACGCCCGCAATGTTATTGTATTTAATACAAACATTTCTTCCATATGATTTTTTTAATTGCGTTTTTTGGCGCTCTTTATTGATGATTAATTATAAATATGTCTCCGGTAGCAAACATTTATAACCGGTTTTATAATAAGATTATAATGATTGTTTTAAAAGATGTTTAAGAAGAAGTGCAACGTATAACACATGTATTCAAAATATGTAAAGCAACTAAACTGATGTTTACCTCGATTGCAAAGGAAGATTGTAATAGTTTTGTTCCTAGTATTAGTACCCTATCATTTAATCAAACGTAGACATGTGCGTTAGGATATGACGTGCACTCAGTCTACAAAGGGGAACGTTTGTAATAATGTTGTTTTCATTTGCAGTACCTGACACGTCATCAGTTCCACAGACAGTGACTACGACAGAAACAATGCCGAATACGACAGGCAAGTGTCAGTTAGTTGTCGCTCGGTGCCTTTGTCAATTTTCTGCATAGCTAAATTTCTAAATTATAAGTCTAGATCCCTTCCCGATGCGTTGCTTGTTTCGCCAGGGTCATTTTAAGGACGAAATCAGTGTTATTCGCTTGACTTTCCCAGGTGATACTTAAGTACTATCAACGTGGACTCCCCACATGTAAATTATCTACTTGTACCGTTTGAACCTGCTAGAGTTGATGAAGTGAGGAAAATAATTATGTCTTCCCCGAGTAAGTCTTGTGCTCTCGATCCATTTCCGAATATACTGCAAAAAGCAGCACGTATCGATACATCACTCATACATAATAACAACTATCATCAACGCATCACTGTGCTCTGGCTTCTTTCCCGATGACTTCAAATGCGCCCATGTCAGTCCAGTTCTTCAGAAGTCATCCCTGCATAAACAAGACTAAAACACAAACGATCAGTGGCGAGGAAACTCTTTCAAAGTGGAGAACATTTGGTAACTGAAGAGGAGGATCAGACCAAAACGTTGGAGCACATCAAGACAGTTCTGAAAACGAACGGTTACAAATCTTGGATGTTTAACACCACACGGCACACAACCAAGTAGAAATAAGGAGAATGTCAACACCAAAGAAATCAACAGAAGACAACATGCCGTAGGTCTACACTATATCAGTAAGGTGTCTGAACAATTGGCAAGGATTTTCAAGTCCTACGACATACCAGTGTCCACAAACCGTTCAACACCATGAGGTCCTTGCTGGTAAGATAAAGACAAAACAGACAAGGCGGCAAAGTGTGGGGTGGTATAAGACATACAATGCCCGTAATGCAACCAACTCTACATAGGAGAAACAGCGAGGGCACTGGGCACACGTTTTACAGAACATCTATCGTGTCGCCAACCCCTATGAGCGATAAGTGAACACAAGCTGAACACAGGCCACCAGTGTTCGATGAAAGATGGGGAAATGTTAGACCTGGGGGAGAACTGGCAGAGGAGCAAGACCAACATCTACAGGGGGAAGCCTTCACTAATCAGAGATGTCGACCAGGAGCTCTCTCCAGTCATGTTCCAGCTTGTGTCACATGACGTAGGTCATGTGACACGACCGTAAATTCAGTCTGCTGAAGAAGGCCGCGAGATGCGGTCGAAATTCAAAAATACTAGACAATGTTGTAGCTAGCGCCGTCTATGGTCTCACATTAGCACGAATGTCTTAACTAATTTGCTGCAATCACTTTATAAACAATTTCATTCAATAGAAACGGCTCTTTTAAAAGTACATAATGATATTAACTTAAACATTGATAATGATAGAGTAACTGCCATACCCTTGCTTGATCTATCTGGTGCCTTTGATACCATCGATCATAACATTCTAATTAAACATGTGTCAAAGTGGCACAGCATATCTGGCACAGCTCTGAACTGGTTTTCTTCATACCTAACTGATCGATGCCAAACCATAAAGATTGGGAACTGCTTTTCTGCAGCACTGCTCACTTTATTTTAGGGTTCTGTTCTTGGGTCTTTGCTTTTTACTCTCTGCAGAACACCACTAAGCTGTGCTAATAACAGTCATAATCTAAAGTCTAAATAATCATATTTATGCAGATGATACCCATATTTACATTTCTTTATCTATGCCTAATACTAATTGCTCCTTAGATCAGCTCAGAAATTGTCTTAATGACATTTTCGTTTGAATTACTCAGAGTAGATTAACGTTAAATGCTGATAAAACAGAGTTTCTTAGTATTGGTACACAGAGGCAGCGTGACAAAATTAAAAGCTTTTTTCCCACACCTATGCTTAGCCTGCATGTTACGCCAGCCTCTTCAGCACCAAATCGTTGATGATAATTTCAATTTTAGATTGCATATTTCTCAAACTTGTCGCTGCGGTTATTATTGTATTCGTGATTTATGACGTATTCGCCGTTATTTGTCACTTTCTGATGCAAAAGCTATAGCAACTGCATTTGTTACTAGTAGGCTTGAGTATTGTAACTCCCTTTTTCACAATATTGCCCTTAAGGATACCCATAGGTTAAAACGTGTACAGAATTGCTTAGCTAGCGTTGTGATTCGGTCTCCGCGGTTTTCCCACTCTGTGCCTCTTCTGAAGTCCTTGACTGGCTTCCTGTAAGATACCGTAATATTTTTTTATATCTGTACCATCTGTACCTAGCAGGCACTTTCATGTAAGCAACCAACATATTTATATTCATTGCTTACTCTTGTAAAAAGTCTATCCAACTTCGATCATCTAGTTCTGATAAATGTACTTTTTTTCTTAGAGTCAATACTAGTATTGAAACTAGTGCATTTTTGTTGTTTCATCAACTCTCTGGAATATGCTCCCTCTTAGTGTTAGATCAGTTGAAAATATTACACAATTTCGCCGTCATGTAAAAGCTTACCTTTGTAACCTTGTGCATCCACCTTAGCTCCCTTTCGTGCCGATCCATCTGTTGACGACTTTAATATGGTTTATCGACTCTGATATTTCAGAACTCAGAATCAATTTATTTGACCTCTAAATACGATACATATACAACGAATAACGTAAGTAATAGATAAGGTCGGGCGAGTCCCATTAAGATATAGAATATCACTAGCACAGGAGCCACCCCATAAATATACACAACAACAAAATTTACATGACACAAATCAGAATAGCATATGGCTTGTTTTTACAGTTGATAATTACTCAGTGTATCAACATACATACATATATAATACAATAATTGATTATGTACTCGTGTACACATTGACGTACATATGGATACTTAGGTATACATTTCAATACGTTAACTGTCTCTACTATATTGTGTCTAATGCATTTTTTGGCAAATTCATGTTTGAATCTGGACGTATACAGATTATTTCTTTCATGTGTGCAGTGCTGATGAATATCATAGATGTGTATGTGTTTGGAAAAACATTGAAGTAGTAGGGTAAAAGATTATTAATTAATTTAAAGTAAAATTTTAATTGTTGGATTGTATAAATGTCATCCAACTTTAGTAACTGAAGTCTTTTAAAAATAGGACTTGTGTGAGTATTATATTTACTTAAGGACATTATTCGTATTGCTTTTTCTGTAATTTGATCACCCCTTATAAGTTAGCCATAACTAATATGAGGGAGAATAAGAGCATTGTACATAATATATCATGTATTAGGTGGTAACAAGTGTTTAAGTTTATTTATATGCCTATTGTTTTATATATTTTATTTGCTATTTTGTTTGTATGACTCTGCCAGTTTAAATGGTTATTTATTATGATGCATAAAACATTGAAATCATTTACACATTCAATGTATGCCCCATCTGTTTGTAACACAGGGTATTCTACTTTCTTTTGCGGCATATGAAAAATCATGAATTTTGTCTTTCTTGCATTTAGTGACAGTTTATTAGCTTTTAACCAATTGCTAATCTTTGTCAGTTCTTTGTTAATATTTTCACTTCACATTTCGTTAAATGTATTCAGTGTACTAGTAAGGGTGGTGTCGCCAGCATACGTTATGAATTTGAAAAGGTCACTAAAAAGTGCTATGTCATTTATATATATATATATATATATATATATATATATATATATAATAAGAATGGTCCTAAAATTGAACCTTGAGGGACACTAGTGTTGATGACTAATTCCTTAGGCTTTACATTTTCAATTTCTACGTACTGCTTACGATTTTGTAAATAACTCTTACAAAGGTCCAGAGCCTTGTCATTCAATCCATAGTAATTTTACTTCTGTACCAATATATTGTGATCAATTGTGTCAAATGCTTTTGATAAATCAAGGTATATCTGTATTGGAGTAACCGATTTATTAAGTTCTTGTATAATTCTGTCTATGATTTCAAGTGTAGCAAGCTCAGTAGAATGTGTCTTACTAAACCCATAAATTTTTTTTTATTGGCTATTGTAGTTAACGCTTTAGAATGGAAGTTATCGTGGATTTGATCAAACATAACCCTTTCAAAAAAATTAAATCACTGGCAGGATAGAAAAAAGACGATAATTATCGAAGTCAGAAACATCAACTTTTAGAAAATGGGTATGACCTTTGCAATTTTTTATTTGTCTGGAAATATACCAGTTATTATTGAGTGATTAATAATTAGAGTGACTGCATTGCTGATATCATTTGTTATCAATTTAATAATTGTTTGAAATATCGTCTTTTCCACAACTTGATTTTGGAGGTAAACGATCAATTGTATTTATAGTAATTTCCATGTCAGTTGGGTTAAAGCTGAAGGTGTGAAATATCGTTTTTTTTAGGTTAATTTATATGATTTACCTCCACTAGTCGAGGCTAGAGTTGGACCAGCATTACTAAAAAACGTTTTAAATTTATTTGCAATAATGCATTTGTCACTAATCAATTCCCCATCGAATTTGAACAAATCTGGAAATTGTTCTTTCTTTTGACATTTCTGAATAATTTCTTTAATTAAACACCAATCTTTTTAACATCATGCTTATGATTTTCAAAACAGGATTGGTAATGCATTTGCTTAGCTAATCTAACATTACTTTTAAGAATGTTATTATAAGTACGTAAGTCAGTTTTAAGTTTATGATAATGCTCTGTATTTACGTGAGTCTGTTTAATTCTCGAATACAATATGTTTCTAAACTTTATCGACATAGTAATGCCCTTGGTAATCCAAGGAGTTTTCTTATGTTTATATTTGTTAAATTTAATTACTTTAATAGGTAGAAATTTATCCATAGCTGCAGTTACAATTTCATCGAGGATATTGTAGTTTTCATTCTTGAGTATCTGTGTTAAGTTTATGATAAATATTTGAGTTTATTATTTGGTCACTAAAATACCAGCTGTGGATTTAAAGAATCATTTTGCATCAGCACAAAATGTGTGAAAATAAATTACAGCATATGTACTGCCACAACATGAACGTCGAGTGAGAATAACGTAAGTATATTGAACAAAACACAAAACGATTATTGCGTAGACAGTAAGCTTTGGGGAAATACTATATATAATACACTTTTCCAAAAATAAAAATGTAAAGTAACTAACACTAGACGTAGTGAAAAGAAAATGTATAAGCATTGCCCTCTCCCCAAAATTAAAACAACGTGAATATTGACTTTATATCAATATATATCGATGCACACCATATCCCTGTAGACAAAAATTTAAATAATATGAAATTGCACTATTTAAATACAACGTCATTTCGTGTGGAGCAGTTCGCTCAAGAATAAATGTCAGCAGAAAAGCATATATCAAAAACAAGAAATGTTTGAAAGAAAACATCAAAGGTACTATAAAGTTCTTTGACAACATTTTGTAAGTGAGCATATGCAATAACATTAACATAGATAAAACGAATTTTGACATAGCGTTAAGAAAATCGTTAAAAAATGTCACGTTTGGTTTTGTAATGATGACATTCAAAAGCAAATTAACAATTAAACGTTACTTTGATTAAACACAAGTGAAAGGTAAGAAGGATAATAAGGGAAAAAAGTAAGGAAAAAAACGAAAAAGGTGATTAGGCATGTTAGTCACACTGGAGTATCACAGCATAACTGATTAAAATAATAAATGCAACATAAATGTATTGAAATATAAATTATACGAGTCATGTTATACAAATTCATGTAGACGTGATACAGGCTGTGCTTTAGGTCAGTCATAGATTTTATTGTCTCGGCCATGATGTTGTCTATTCTAGAGTTTGCGCTTTCCATGAAGGATTGCAAGCACTTCTGGAAAATGTTTTTTTGCATTTCCAGCAGTCTGTTGAACGTTAACGCACCATCTGTTGTTATTGACGTTGACACAGTTTCCTCCAAAAGTTCGGCCCCAGTGTTCCACTGCCACGCACTACTGGGCCCGGTCTTAGCGGTGGTCTTGCCCATTGTTGTAGCGTTAGTGAGGTCAGTTCATGTACTGCTTACGGTGCTTACGGCACTTTTCAACGGTAACACCCGGTCACTTGGGCACCGGGGTTGCTAACACGCGATACTGCAGAGACTATTGGTACCTGGTGGTCAATCACCTGTTGTCAATGCGCAGGCGATAAATGACCCGCAGAATACAAAATTGTCCAAAAATGTCTCGTGCACATATATCTTTGAAACGAATCGCTCTCTAGGCACTAACCAGGCCCAGACCATTTATGCGTACATATACAAATACACAGTAAAAACGTACCAAAAACTCTCAGAATCACGACGACTTCAAAACACTTCTACACAACAACTGTACACGTGATCTAATTGATATTGACTAACCCTTTCGAATTTATGCGCCTCTGAGCTTGGTTTTTGAGGGTTTAGGCACAAAAGAAGTTACCTTTTTATTATTATTATTACTATTATTATTATTATTTTATTATTATTATTCATTGCCTGTGTCGTCAAGGGTAATCCCCTTATTCACTGCTTTGTTTATAGCTTGTGTCGCAAGTGGTATTCCCCTTATTCACTGCTTGTGTCGGCAGAGGTACTATTCCCCTTATTCGTTGTTTATGTCTTTAAAAGTATTCCCTTTATTCATTGCTTGTGTCATCTGAGGTATTCGCCTTATTCGTTGCTTAAGTCTTCGGCAGAGGTATTCCCCTTATGCATTGCCTATGCCATCCGAGGCATTCCACTTTGTTTGTGCAATCCGTTTTATATATATATATCCCCTATATATATATATATATATATATATATATATATATATATATATATATATATATATATATATTATTTTAAGTAGATATTGAGAAGCGAAACTTTGTTTCAATTGCATTCTGAAATCGTCCATTATAAAATACAAACTTCCAGTGAATCAGAATCCTCCATACACTACATAACACTTTTTCAAATCCGTATAAACTTTTGTTCACATAATATGCCATTTTAAGAAGAAATACGGCGCAAAAGACATCTGTCGTACATGTATTATTCCTTTGCTTTGGCCGGACTTTGTAAAAGCATAAATTATTGAATGATGTATCAAAATTGCCAAAGTGACATATATTATATAGTAGCTAGTATGACCAAATAAAGAAAATTGTTCACGTTATACATGTTTAAAACTTCTCAAAGACAGTTATAAAGGGTTGTTTAACTCAGACTGCAACTTTATTAGTATCAGTAGGATGATTAAATTAACACAATTGTTTAATTGTACTTTTTCTTAATTTTCAGGGGCCATATACTTCTGCAGTTTCGACGGTAACGACAGTTGTGGGGTAACGGTAGAAAAGGGCGACGTGTTGTGGTTGCTAAGCAACGTCTCGACACCGTCGATTTATACCGGTCCGAGGGTGGCGCACTCTGGCGAATACTACATGTACTGCGAGGCTAGCGGCATGAAACCACACAGCTTAGCCCGGTAATCACTTCACTCGTCTGATATTACAAGTTGTTGTACGCGATCTTGTTATACACTATCGAATCTGTAACATTTATATCTTCTATCATGGTTATGTGTTATGTAGATTAACAAACTCGTGCGAATCATTCGTAAATTGAACAGATCTTATGCTAAATTGTACATCTGATTTTTTTAGTGTATTATTTTGTTGTGTATGTTTTGGTGGGTTACTCGCGGTACCTGAAGTTGTGAAACGCTAGTCACGTGTGTGGGAGGGGGCGTTAAATGCGAGACATTCGATCCAAAGTTAAATTGGCAAAACATCTGTCTGTCATTTTGACCATCACAGGTTAATAAATATGTTGATAAGAAATGACTAAAGAAGGTAACGTGAATGTGTTGTCATTGCTTATGGAACACTTGTTACCGTCGTCTTGTAACTTGAGAGATCAAAGTAGAGTTGTGACATACAAATTCCCTATACTTTACAATTATGGAAATAATTTTGGAGTGCCCTAGGGTGACCTCAATTGCGTGGTGGCTGTATTACCGAGGTGACCGCAATGCGAGAACTGTACTAACGTAACCCTGACTATGTTCTTCTAGATTGTCGACACCCATCATTCCTCACGCTGGCCTCGTGTGCGTGTCGTTCTGCTACCACATGTTCGGAATCAACATGGGCAGTCTCACGCTGTACGTCAACGACTCACTGTCGGAAGTCCGGTCAGTGTGGACACACGCAGGCCATGCCGGGAAAGCGTGGCTCAATGTTGAACAGACCGTGTCTGCGGGGAACGCAATACAGGTGCGTTGAAACAAAAAACCCTCAAATATTGAGTGTTTTTGTCATTACCAATTGTTCTAGATTTCTTGTACCATATTGAAGGATCCGCTAGGGGAAATTTTTGAATCAGAGCGTTGTGAATTTCGTGTATAAATATCGAAAAAAAGTTGAAATATTAATCGGCTAAGTGCCATTATTGTGTAAATAATATTCATAAAATAACTATAAACATATAGTAAGGAACACGTTTTGTTAAAAGTTAGCCAGAGAAAGTAGGTTAGAGCAACGTAATCATTTAGATAACTTTGGTTTGTATCATCTTTGAGGTACTATGTATGGCTTACTGTTTTGTTATTCTAGTCTAACCTTGATCACGTGTCAATTAATTGCAGCAATTATAAATCTGTTAACTTCTTTTCTTTGTGCAGCTAACCTTCGAAGCAGCCGTCGGACGGTCCTATGAGAGCGACATTGCCATTGACACTATTGTGATCACGGATGGGCCTTGCGAAGGTAAAGCAGTTTATATTGAATAATTGCTACACATTTTTCTGTTATTTTCTTACTGTTTATCAAAAGACGTAACTAGAGGAAGGTTCTTTTAAGATGACGGTCTATGTACACTTCGGAACATCTATAAGTTAATGAAACTCTATAATATGTTAGTTACACATTTGTGTAAAATTCTAGAAAACACATAAGATAGTGTTTTGTTAAGCTTGTTGTAAGAAGTGTTATAGAGTCCTTCCGGTTTTCGTTTGGCAATTCGGAACAATTTAACACGCTGGGACAAATTGTAATATTACTCAAAAATCAAACCATTTTCAGGCTACATTGAGGAAACAACAGCGGCTACCAAGTTGACGTTTTTAATGGCTAGTGCGACAACTAATGGTGAAATTACGTTTAATGGAACAACTACTGATGCGACAACAACTCCTGCGACAACAACATACACTGCGACAACAACATACACTGCGACAACAACAACAACATACACTGCGACCAGTGAGACAACCAATGGAGAGAGTACCTCTGATATTGTCGTTTCTACAACGCCTAAAGGTTCTTATGATTATTACCTACGTTTCATTATGTCGACAAAAAAAGAAAGAGTATTTGGAATATTGCTCTGATGATGATGATTATTATTATTATAAATATTATTATTAGAATAATTCTTTATAATTGTTAATTTGGCTATTTTTTAAAACGTCAGTGAATTGTGCAAATGCAATGTGCGCCTCTTTTTGGCGGATACCGGCGCTATGTAAAACAACATCATTATCATTATTATTATTATTAGTAGTAGTAGTAGTAGTGGTGGTGGTGGTGGTAGTGGTGGTGTGGTGGTGGTGGTCATGGTGGTGGTGGTGGTGGTGGTGGTGGTGGTGGTCATGGTGGTGGTGGTGGTGGTGGTGGTGGTGGTGGTGGTGGTGGTGGTGGTGGTGGTGGTGGTGGTGGTGGTGGTGGTGGTGGTGGTGGTGGTCGTAGTAGTGGTAGTAGTGGTTGTAGTAGTAGTAGTAGTAGTAGTAGTAGTGGTGGTGGTGGTGGTAGTGGTGGTGTGGTGGTGGTGGTCATGGTGGTGGTGGTGGTGGTGGTGGTGGTGGTGGTGGTGGTGGTGGTGGTGGTGGTCGTCGTAGTAGTGGTAGTAGTGGTTGTAGTAGTAGTAGTAGTAATAGTAGTAGCAGTAGCAGTAACAGTAGTGTAGTAGTAGTAGTAGTAGTAGTAGCAGTAGTAGTAACATTATTGTTATTGTTATTATGCATATTGTTTTTCTATCACAAATATATATGCGTCCATCATCCCGTCACCAAGCACCATTGACGTTGTCTTCTTTTCTACAGTTCCCTGCGAAAACGTCGCCAACTATCAACTTCTAAGTGCGCGTAGCCGCAACATGGCGTCATTGTGCGGCGTCTACCGGAACCGAGAGAAGATGTTGCTAAGCGCATGTGCAGAGGAGGCTTGCGCAGATAATATGAGCACGTTTAACTACTACGACAGTGAATGCAGACTGGATGACTGTCGCGAAGGACAATACGTTCTAAGAGACACGCTGGGCAGCTACGACGTCTACATATACGCAGGTGGAGAATATGTTGACATTGAAACATAACAAATTAATTGACGTTCGATTCTGTTTACGCATTTTACCTCTTTATATTTTGTTTCATATTGCAGTATGATTAAAAATATTAAGGTGTTACCTTAATATGCTATGAACTTCGTACCACAGTTCTTCTCAGTGAAAGGGCTATATCACTTGGTCCTTCACATTTATCGGTCCTTCACATCGTCCAGTCCTTCACATCGTCCGATCCTTCACGTAGCTCCGTACTTCTTACGCTCGGTCCATCACATCACTTGCTCCATCACATCACTCGCTCCATCACATCATTCTCTCCATCACATCACTCGCTCCATCACATCACTCGCTCCATCACACCGCTCAGTTCATCACATCACTCGGTCTTTCACATTGCTTGGTCCTTCACATCACTCGTTCCATCACATCACTCGGTCCATCACATCACTCGGTCCATCACATCACTCGGTTCTTCACACTGCTCAGTTCATCATATCGTTTGGTCTTTCATATTGCTTGGTCCTTCACATCACTCGATCCATCACATCACTCGGTCCATCACATCATTCTCTCCATCACATCACTCGCTCCATCACATCACTCGCTCCATCACACCGCTCAGTCCATCACATAACTCGGTCCATCACATCACTCGGTCCATCACATCACTCGGTTCTTCACACTGCTCAGTTCATCATATCGTTTGGTCTTTCATATTGCTTGGTCCTTCACATCACTCAGTCCATCACATAACTCGGTCCATCACATCACTCGGTCCATCACATCACTCGCTCCATCACATCACTCGCTCCATCACATCATTCTCTCCATCACATCACTCGCTCCATCACATCACTCGCTCCATCACACCGCTCAGTTCATCACATCACTCGGTCTTTCACATTGCTTGGTCCTTCACATCACTCGTTCCATCACATCACTCGGTCCATCACATCACTCGGTCCATCACATCACTTGGTCCATCACATCAGTCGGTCCATCACATCACTCGGTCCATCACATCACTCAGTCCATCACATCACTCGGTTCTTCACACTGCTCAGTTCATCATATCGTTTGGTCTTTCATATTGCTCGGTCCTTCACATCACTCGGTCCATCACATTGCTCGGTCTTTCACATAGCTCGGTCCGTCACATCGCTTGGTCCATCATATCGCTTGGCCCTTCACATCGCTCGGTCCTTCACTTTGCTCGGTCCTTCACATCGCTTGGTCCTTCACATCACTTGGTCCATCACAACACTCGGTCGTTCACATCGCTCGGTCCTTCACATCGTTTGGTCCTTCACATCGCTCCTTCCTTCATATTGTTCGGTCTCTCACATCGCTCGGTCCTTCTCAACGTTTGGTCCTTCACATCGTTTGATCCTTCACATCACTTGGTCCATCACAACACTCGGTCCTTCACATCGCTCGGTCCTTCACATCACACGATCCTTCACATCGTTCTGTCCTTCATATCGTTTGGTCCTTCACATCGCTCCGTCCTTCACATTGTTCGGTCCCTCACATTGCTAGGTCCTTTCCATCCTATCTATAAAGCCTTACAGTAATAAACATCTCTAATTGTTCTACTCATAATGAAACAAATATTTACATAAAAGAATCAATCAAGAGAATACACAAAGTAACCATTGCACGTTGTACCTTCACCACCAGACCCGAATCCGTGTGCCAGTGTCGATTGTCAACAAGGAGGCACGTGTCTCGTGAAGCTGGACGCCGAAGGTAACACCTGCTCTGACGTCACGACGGTCGGTCAGTGCTACGTGTGCGCGTGCGCAACCGGATACACTAATCACGACTGCAGTACAGGTAATGTATTGTAAATGATCATATTGTTTACTTCATTTAACACATATTTGCTATGGTTTTGTACATGTATTTTTATACTCATGTGCAGATGCATGTTTTAACCCTATATGTTAAATTAGTTGTAGATAACTGCGCCAGTAATCCCTGCCAATATGGTGGCACTTGCGTGAACGAAGCAACCGGATACGAGTGCATGTGTCCCGGAGGTAGATACGGGCCTCTTTGTGAACAAGGTCAGTCGCCTAGTGGCTTCACTTGTCTTACTTGACTTAGTGCTCTTGGCGGGAATAATTAAAGGCATGACTTTAAATATTTAAAGGTGAGCCTGAAATGCTGTCATATTCATCACCGCCCTCCAGGTGTGGCGGTCAACGGTCATCCGCTCGGCCTCCTCAAGCGTGAAGCCCAGGCCGTTCAGATCATGCTTGACGCAGTTGATCAAACGTCGACGAGGGCGCCTGCGGGGCCGTTTTCAACCGGCGTTATGTGGGTAGGATAGGTCCACCAGTGATGCAGGGTAGTTTGGTGCCATACGTTGCAGGAGACCGAACCATCGATGTCGTTGCTGGACAATGAGAACGGATGCAGGCTGCTGACCAGTGCGTTCTATGATCGTGCCTAGTGACAGTTTAGTCAATTACGCTAAATTATATAAATATGCGTAGTAAGTTCAACTGCAACAACGTTAAAGTGTCATTTTGTAATAATACTATAACATTTGATTTTATGACATTATATATATATATATATATATATCTATATATATCGAAATGTACAATAATCTACTGCGGCTAGAATTTACCTGATAAAAAGGGTGTTAGCATGGCTGGATTGACTGTGATTGTATACAAACTAAATACTAAATATATGAATAAATCTTCTTTGTGGTCATAGATACTTCTCCTTACCTGTACTCGATCGAGTTTACCATCACGGATCAGGATTATAACGACGAACTAGAAGATCCGGAGAGTGACCGATTTAAGGAAATATCAAATAAAATTAAAACACAGGTATGTAAACTGTAAGTTGTACAAAATAAATCAACATACACAGTATATCAGGTGTGAAGGTGTTTTTTTAATTAATAAATTGTATTTGTTGTTGTTGTTGATTTATTGGCACCGTTTTCAGAATTGGTTAATTGTTATATATTCTTTGAATTAACAAATGGTTATATTCTTTTGATCTAATTCAGTTGTTGTTTTTGGTATGCTTTGCTCAGTTCATATTTTGCTTGTCTGCATTTTTTAGTAACTACGACAAAGTATCAAAAGAGTGTTTGGACTAGAATTCTTCTCCGAAGGCGGGATGGTCACGTAAAAGTATAGCATTTAATAAAACAATTATCAAAAGATGAAAACATATGAACGTGGCATTATACATATCATCAAGTTAGTTCTTTGTTGATGTAATGTATTTCTTGAAACTGTCTATTTCCAGTTGACTAACGCGTTCTCGGACAACGGAATATCACTAACAGAATACAACATAAAATTATGGTAAGTCAGCCTAGGCTATAGTGGTTAAGTTATCGCTGATCAACGCTGGCAAACTAGAGCTCTGGAGATGCCCTAACATTGTTGCATTTCATACGATGACCCAATGATACGTGTACACTCCCTATATTAAACGAGTTCAATTCTTATATTAAACACATTAACTGGATCAACACATTTACTCACACACGTTTGCACGTACATACGCATTCACATACACACCCACACCCACACCTATACATTCACCCATACACGCACACATAAACAAACACACACACGCACGCACACGCTCACACACGCACGCACATACAAAAACATGCACGCGCACATACACACAAACATACACACAAACGCATATCCATACACACGCACACACGCACGTACATACACACGCACGCGCATAAACATACACATACACACACACCACACGCACACACACACACACACACACACACACACACACACACACACACACACACACACACACACACCGCAGATAACGGCATGATACGTGTGTCGTGTTGCGATGCAGGCAAGGCAGCGTTGGAACTACACTGACCGTGAGGTTACAAGACCCGGTGGCTCTGAGCGAACTGAGTCGTCTTGTTAATCAGAGCCTAATCTCCGATACATTCCCCTACACTGTCGCCAACACGTCGATATCTGTCACGACGGAAGGTAGGGAACTTTTGGGTTGGTGAGGCTGGAGATTATTTTAAACGCCCTATATTTCCATGAAGTGTGTCGTATCAAGGCAAGAATTTTGTTAGGGGAAACAATCCGATGAAAGTAATTCCTAATTTGTATTGCTCCCCATACCCGATGTTTTTCAGAGAATGTTTTCTAAAAATTGACATATCTGTTTAAAATGATCCGTTTCTGAAAGAATGGTTGTGAAAATTATCAACCGAGCTCGTCTTTTTGTGAGAAATATGTTGTTGATCGGCCACGATGTTCGTGCGGTTGTGATAAGGGACGGGTACAATGCGGTTGTAGTTGGCGGTCGGTTTGAAGAGTGGGTTTTGTTGGAGGATTTTGGCAAGCCAGAATTATGTACACGCAAGCGTAATTGTGTAGCTTACCTCCTTGTTTGTGTCACCATCCTCCTTGTTTATGTCACCATCCTCCTTGTTTGTGTCACCATCCTCCTTGTTTGTGTCACTATCCTCTTTGTTTGTGTCACCAGCCTCGTTGTTTCTGTTACCAGCCTCCTTGTTCAAGTGCGACTTCAAGACGGAAGACATTTGTGGGATGCGACAGTATGCGGTGGCCTCGTTACGGAAGGACTTCGAGTGGACGAGACTGTCCGGAGAGACGCCGACGGCTACCACCGGACCATGGTTCGCCGACAGTGGCGACTACTACATGTACATCGAGTCGAGCCCCCCGCAGTCTCCCGGCGACCAGGCGCTGTGAGTGGCGGCTTCACGGCCTAGCCTAGCTCGAGAGAACCCACGTTCGAATACTGTGCTGCTGTGTCAAACTATGGGAAAGTTCATTCACTCTATGTTGCTCCAGTTCCCTCAGCTGGTTATAAACAGTGGTGGATATTTGTGTAGAGATGATGTTTGATTGAACAGGTCTGTCTGCCAGGGAGAGAAAGTGTAAAGCGCTTTGACCAGTCCTGAGGACTTGATACAGGACTGTATTTTGCGCCATATGAGAAGTTACCTTTTTTGACAGGGCCGACCCTCAGTAACGTGATTGATGGTTTATTTCAATGTCCTTGTCTACAATTAGTGAGTCCACGACATTTTTCTTTGCGTCAGATATTTCATTGTCCAAGCTTCGATGCGATCGCAGGTTGTAGAAGGTAGGAAAGAGTGAAAACTAGTATGAAACTACACCCGGCCAATTATTGCCCAGGGGGCCCCACAATCAAACGATACCTGGCCAATTATTGCCCAGGGGCCCCCAGAATCAAATGATACCCGGCCAATTATTGCCCAGGGGCCCCAACAATCCTAAATCCGGTGCTGAGTGTATTATTTTATTTACCCGCTTTACAACAAGCTACAATGACGTACTGAATGAAAGAGTACGTGCATTAACGTGTTTGTTTGAAATGCCGATGTTTTTTTTACTTTGCAGACTCGTCAGCTCGTCGTGTCTCGTCATACCTCGTCATGTAGCGTCTTTAAATGCCGACATTTGTTGTTTTGCAGACTCGTCAGTACAGATATGTTGTTCCCTGGCTCGTCATATCTCGTCGTATTTCGTCAAATCTCTTCTTTAAATGACGACGATGTTATTTTGTAGACTTGTCAGCCCGGAAATAACGTTACGAGGCGCGTCGTGTCTCGTCTTCAGCTATCACATCCGGGGCTCGGAGACGGGCTACTTGACTGTCCTCGTCGCCCACGGAGCAGACTCGACCGCCGTGTTCCGAGAGGGACTCTACAACTACAACTCGTGGCAGACGGCAAGTGTCATGTTACACACCAGCGGCACCTTCCAGGTGAGCGTAAAGGCCGGGATACACTGGAACTCTTCGCCTGACCCAACCAGACCAGACCAAACCAGATCGAACCAGACCAGACTCACGCCGACGGAAGAGACACCGACTGCGCCATACTCGAAGCCAGCGTGACGTCATAATCACGTCAACTTGAAAACTTTCGAATACGTCAAAGCCATGATACACCGGCACTTTTCGTCCGAGTAGACAAGACCAGACCAAACCACATTAGATTGACGGCGACTAACCCCGACTATAATTGATGAAGGGGAAACATTTTAAGTTTACGTGCTTAGGACATCACGCTTGCTTCGAATATGGCTCAGTCGGTGTCAGTCAGTGTGGTGGATAGCAGATTTATTAGAGGGAGTCTGGTTTGGTCTGCTCTGACGAAAAGTGTCAGTTTATTCCGTCCTTCAGATTAACACCGATTAACTCTGACGTAGTCGAACGTTTTCAAATTGATGTGATCTTAACGTCACGCCGGCTTCGAGTATAGCGCAGTCAGTGTCAGTCGGTGTAGCGTATAAACTGCAGTCGGAGTGAAACTGGCCTGGTCTGGTCGGGTCAGGCGAAAACTACCACTGTATCCGGGCTTTAAGAAGAACACGCAGCGATTGGGAAACACTGAGTTAAAAGGGGCAATGAAATTGTAGAAAATAATAATTTGGCGCAATAACATTTGGTGTGTAGTTGGTTAGAACACGAAACTGTCATTTGAGAGAATTCCGAATCGAATCTCGATTCTGCCATACTCACCTGCGCGGTTTCTGCTGCATTTTCATATTTTGCTGGATCTCATATTTCATACGTCTATTGTTAGATATATCGGTCACTTGCAACAAAGTTATTTTTTTCAAATTAAAACGACGCCAAAATTTTTTTTTAGTTTGATAGCAAACGCAGACCACATGACATATCGGTGACGGTGTGGTAAACATACGTAATATTTCAATTTATCGGACGAAACTGTAAGCAACCGTTGACGTTAATTACGACAGAAAGTTATCGAACAGACCGTGGTATTGATACAGTTATTGCGTTGCGTCTTGTCGCACAGTGAAGATTTTGAACAAGATGCAGCAGAAACCGAGTGCTTCCGTCTGGCGCGTGAAGTGATCTCGTCTTACGAATATTGTAAATTTTTCACTAAAAGACCTCATTTGACGCTTTCTTTGCATGACATTGATGAAATAAGTGGTTCTGATTAATAGAATCGATACGTTACAGAATGGTTTATGAAATTGTTGGAGAAAACTGCATATTGTGAATGCGTAAAGCAGAAACCGAGTGGTCCAATATATATATATATATATATATATATATATAATTATATATATATATGTGTGTGTGTATATATGTATACGAAACGCGAAACGCGAAAGGAAGACGTCTCATAGTTAAAAATTCACACTCACGCATGCACGCATTCACTCACTAACACATGCACACGTACACGTGCACGCACACGCGCACATACACGCACGCACACACACACACACACACACACACACTATATGCACGTATGCACGCAAACTGTTAACATACACAATTGGCGTATATGTAGATATCACCACTATGTAAAGACACGATTCCAGTTCACGAGTTTGCCTAATGATTCTGGAATGTGGCGCCTCTGAGCTGAGATTCCTGACGATACTGGCGCCATAAAGGTGTATATTTGGATTATTATTTCCATTACAGCTAATTTTCGAAGCGAGCATTGGCGCCTCAGACTATGGGGATATCGCAGTCGACGCCATCTCGTTGACCATCGACACGGCACAATGCCAAGGTAACGTGCACAAATGAGTCATCAAACATAGTTCATTTTGCATGTTTATTCGGTTTACAAAAATCTTGTATCGCTATTAAACTCTCTGAATGAAACAACAAATCGATCTTGCACAGGGCGGATCATACGGACCATACTCTCCCTGAGTGGACCAATAAATATGTATTGCATTGCACGGACCATACTCTCCAAGAGTAGACCAATAAATGGATGTTGTACAAACGGACCATACTCTCGAAGAACTGGCTGAGACGTCATTAGCCAGTGACACCTCGTTGCAGGCGACTGACGATGTAATAATAAACAATATCTTCGTTGTCCACAGTCCGACCAGGCGACTGACGATGTAATAATAAACAATATCTTCGTCGACCACAGTCCGACCAGGCGACTGACATTGTAATAACAAATAATATCTTCCTCGTTCACAGTCCGACCAGGCGACTGACGATGTAATAATAAACAATATCTTCGTCGACCACAGTCCGACCAGGCGACTGACATTGTAATAACAAACAATATCTTCCTCGTTCACAGTCCGACCAGGCGATTGACGATGTAATAATAAACAGTATCATCGTTGACCATCGTCCGACCAGGCGACTGACCATATAATAATAAACACTATCTTCGTTGCCCACAGCCCAACCAGGCGAGTGCCACCCCTTCTCGTTGGTCACTCACGCTGACCAGTGTCTACTCGCTGCTTGGACTAGTGGCTCGTGTATGACGCAAGGGACCGGCAACCCGCTGACCAATGGCGACTATTTGGACTTCTTCAAGTCTACGACGTTGAACGGAGTGACACGCTACGTGAAGAGAGTGATCTGGGCGAAGGCGTTGGAAGGGCTGGACGGATACATAGACAGCTGCTTCGGCAACGGTGAGTCACACGCACACACGCGGCAAATATGTATACGATACGTATAAGGGAACATCTCTGAACGTCGAAGTCCGATATCAGACGAAATAACTGTCGTTTAGCGGAGGGTCAGAGGCAGTTTCGTCTGGACATTGGTATGTTACGCTAATGTTAATACTTTGCGCTAATGTTAATAACTATTAATATATTGATAACATCATATTAATGTTATTCAACTTTCGTCTGAGGACGGGGGTGGGGGGCTGAAGCCGGATGAAAGTAACTACGTCTGGTATTGGACATCGACGTTCTGAGATGATCCAAAATAATAAAAATACATTTCTGATACAGCGTCCCGTCCACACAATTGTTCCGGGGCTGGACAATGGTCACTACAAAGATATTAATAACATAAAACACCATACATATTTTAAAATACTAAATTGCTATAATATGCAATCATTACTACAAGGTACAATCATCTATATTGTCTTAAAAAAACACATGTGTACAAACTATTAAAATAGTAACAATAGATTAATTATAATAACAAATTAATAAAAATGTGTGAATAATTAATTACGATCGTCGAATGTTAAAATAATTGGTAAAACATGCGTCTTGTGTGCCACTTTAAACTGATCAACACTCGCGCATTGGCACACTATGAGGGACAGTTGATTTCGTTCATGCTACATAACGGCTCATTTCGTTTCATAATAATTATTCTCGAGGATCCAAAATGGCTGCTTGCTGCAGCACTGAAATTAGCCAATGAAATCAAGCAGTTAATTTGCTGTAATTAAATTGTATGTATGGCAATAATAAAGACAACCGTTGTCTTCGTCATAATGATCATCACACGCAAAACTCCAAAGTCGTTCACAGTTTAATGTTGTCTCCAGTGACGATGCTTCGCCTGGTGGACGGTCCAGAGTCAACTTCCGGTCGCGTGGAGGTGCAGCTCAAGGGAATCTGGGGCACGGTGTGTGACGACCACTTCGATGACGTCGATGCCGACGTCATGTGTCGACAGCTGGGATATTCTGGAGGCGAAGCAAGGAAAGGAGCATACTTTGGGATGGGAGAAGGAGAGATTTTGATGAGTGGTCTGGGCTGCTCGGGAGACGAGACGAGCGTCCTGGCGTGTCTTCGGTCCAGCGAGCTCAGTTCTTGGTGCGATCATTCCGAAGATGCCTCGGTCATCTGTAATCAAAGTAGGCGCTATTTGCTGTAGAGTGGAGCTGCACGCATATATATACAGCCGCACATGCTACCAAACATGTAACGCCTCACGCACTCATGCTCTCACACAATTACGCACGCACGCACGCACACACACACACACATACACACATACACACACACTCACGCAAGCACACACTCACGCAATCACGAAATCACACACGCGCACACGCGCACACGCGCACACGCGCACACGCACACACGCACACACGCACACACGCACACACGCACACACGCACACACGCACACACGCACACACGTACACACGCACACACGCACACCATGATATCCGTCTTACATCTACTCACCTATTATCGCCCTTCCTGCTACGACAGAGGTCGCGGGAAACATGGAATCGTTGGGTTCTGACGTCATCAGTCGACCAACGGTGGACACGACCGAGTCGAGTGTGTTCATCCCGAGCGTGACCGAGACGATCCAGCGGTTCGGCTGGCTCGTGCAGTGGAGCGCCTACTTCCGCTTCTCTGACGTCACACTCTACCTGCTCGTAATGCGACCGACGGACAGCCAACAGACGGGCGAGACGTTCAAACTCCTCGGCAGGACCAAGGTGACGATCAATATCTGTTTGTGGGTCCGGCACAGTTCTTGGGAATGCCTCATTAGTTCACAAACTAAAAATTGTGGCGTGGGATTTTTATGCAGCTAAATATGCTGTCAGCGTCAATTTGCATTAACATGTAACATCTTTTCCCTCATTGATCTTGCACTGTTGTCTCCACCAACCGTATCCACTCCCATCGATCCTTCACTCTCGTTCTCCACTCCTCTCCCAATTCATACAAATCTCTCTTAATACAGTCCTCCCATCGCAGTCTAGGTCGTCCTCGCCTCCTTTCCTCCTCCCGGGCTTCTTTACCCGAAAACTGATTTGTGACTGTAGCATCAGAGTATTATGCTGTGTTAGACGTAATTCACGAATTAATAAACATTACCTTTATGAGAGAAAACTGGCTGATGTGTTCCTCTGCTACGAGTGGGTTTTGTGTGCGTGCGTGTGTGTTTGTGTGCGAGCGTGTGTGTGTGCGTGCGTGCGTGCGTGCGTGCGTGCGTGCGTGCGTGCGTGCGTGCGTGCGTGCGTGCGTGCGTGCGTGCGTGCGTGCGTGCGTGCGAGCGAGCGACCGTGGATGCGTGCGTGTGTGTACATATTTTTTATAGAATATTCGCTCATGACATTGAATATTCAATTAAACTACTCGCGCCCTTCATAGTCAACTATATAATATGTTGACCTATTATATATTGCATCTTAAGAAAAACGAACACGAATATCTGTACACATGTTGCGATATAAACGCCGTTGTCACTTCACCTTGGAACAGGTGACAACGTTGAAGAAAGGGGTGATTGTGTGGAACCTCACGGAGACGGAGTACGTACGTGTAGCTGAGGGCGACATGATTGCGTTCCACTTCCCGGGCGTGAATCCGATTCCCTACACGCAGACAGAATGCTACTCTCGCAAGGACCAACTGCGTTATTTGTCCGATCCGGAATCCATGGACGTCGGACAGACCTACTCGTTCGGGATAGCGCCACTCGCTATGCACCCGTGTCGGATCTACTCCGTACAGACTTTAGTCAGTAAGTAACGGAGAGATCTACAGTGCAAAGCATACAATTGCACCCCCCTGAGCCTCGCAAGAAAACCACTCGCGGCCGAATCAAATTCATATTGGGTGGACTAAGCCGGAGATTCAGCAAGATTCCGCTGTCGCGCTGTAGAATCGGAAGACGGAGTTGTTGTTGAAAAATTATCGCGGCAACGTTCATACTTTCAGAACGTCTGGGGGGCAGGTAACGGGGGTACATTCAAAATGTCTAGTTCAGGCATAGGGCGGACAAATTCCAAAAGTCTAGGGGACGGCATGTGTTCCAAAGTTCCACTGGATCTGCCTATGGGAGTTCGTAAATTATGCGTCAGTTCACTGGAATATGTTTATTAATTCCATTCCTATCAGTAGACGTACGTTTAATTAATTAGATACTGACATGTATCTTATGCGTTATTTCAAAAAATAGCTAGGGGCGTCACGAAGGCGACCTACAGAGTGCCCCTAAAACCAATCAAATTCGCGAAAAAGTGGCTAGTTTAGAGACATAACATGAACGTATATTGCGCATATGAAATCAGCTGTATTTTTATTTCGAGGAAACGAGTATAAAATACATAAATAATGTTTTCCTTCCAGGTCTGTTTCAACCCGATGTTTTAAATAGTGTATGATTTGTCCACTATATAATAATCCATGACACGCTGGTTACCTCCATGAAAGGATCTTCCAATGATGGTAGAAAGGCCTGTCTTACATATTTGACTTAGTGTCCTCCAACTGCCCCGCTTATTAAAATGCGAAATCTTCACAAATTCAAAATAATAATTATAATCATTGTTTTTTCAGTGCATGATGCGGTGACTGAAACAACGACGACGACACAGACTCCGACTACAGCGCCGCCTGGTGGGTTAAATGAAAGTCAAGTCTAGACAAAAGGGTTTATTTAAACAAATCAAACGAATTAGATATACAAATGAAATATACTAAATAGAATGATGAAAAGTTGGAAAGGAAAAACATAGAAGTAACAATACTCATACAGTTATGCTTCTCCTTGGTCGGAAATTTCTAGCAGCGTTTTACATGATGCTAAGTTAATTAGTGATACAGACATGGGAATCAGTACTTATGTTTTGGGTGTTTGCTATGAAACGGAACAATCTGTAATTATATTTGCATACAATGACTTTCAAATATATGTTTGCTATAGTGTGCTTTAAAACGGTGAAATGAGCTAATATTATTAAAACGGATATTCAACGAGTTCCACAGTTTTGGTTCTGTAGACAACGACATGCACCTTCTGGTGGTTGATGCACGCGTTCGTGAGATTTGATTTTGTCTTCGTGTGGAGTGCTTGTTGACATGTTTAACAAATAACCTTTGAATATTTGACGGCAATTAATCTTGATTGGCTTTATGCTAGAATGAGTACCTGGCAATAAACAGTGGTGGATATTTGTGTACGAATAGTCTTCGAGCATCGATTGCAGCGTAGTTGGATGTTTCCCAGAGACGTCGAGATGGTGTTCGATTGAACAGGTCTTCCAGGGAGAAAAGTGTGAAACGTTTTGAGCAGTCCTGAGGACTGGATACTGCGCACTATAAGACATTTAAAAAGCTATAAACCTTTCCAGGGTCTCTGTTCTACTGCACCTTTGAGGCGACTGGGCTCTGCGACCTGAAGTCTTCGACAGCTGAGCGAGATGAATTGAAATGGAGCCGTGCCAGTGGAACCACGCCTGACCTGGGAACTGGACCGGACAAGGCGGCGGACGGCCGGTATTACGTGCACCTGGAGGCGTCTGGACGTAACATGTCGGCAACTGCTCGGTACGTACGTAACTGGTTGATTGATTGATTTGTTGATTAACTGATAATTTTATTTCCACTCGGTAACATGCTTAGTTTACCCTATTTTCGATGGCCGAGCAATTCATGCATCATTTACGCCAATGATACAACACGTATTAACATTTGTACAAATTATACAAATTTGACCCAAAAAATTATAAATAATAATAAAATACATAAAACATATAAAAACGGAGTACATTTAAAATGGTGGTGTAGCACTCAAATATTTATGTAGGGATTTCTTAAATGTTTGAACGCAACACCGTGAACCACGTGTTAAGTCCGGGATACACTGGCACTTTTCGCTCGACCAGACCAGACCAGACTCTACACCAACTGACACCGGCGAGACATCATAATCACGTAAATTTGAAGAAAAAAAGTCAGACTACGTCGAAGCTAGTTAGTGTCAGTCTGATGTATTCGAAAGTTTTCGAGTTTAATTGATTATGACGTCACGCCAGCTTCGCGTATAGCGCAGTCTGTGTAAGTAGCGTATTACAGTGCATTCGGTGTGAGTCAGGATTGGTCTGGTTTGGTCTAGTCTGATCTCGTCGGGTCGAGTCGGGCGATAAAATGTCAGTGTATCCCGGGTTTACTTTGCAAGTACCATATCGCGGACAGGATAAACTAACTGGAGAAGGGATACACATACACTGTATGGATTAGGGAATAATATGGTTTCATGTTCCAACGAAATTGATTAAGGCGGCAAATAATTTTCGAAAGTACCATTTCATGAAATAATGTGTATAATATATTGCAATCTCATCATTGTTTGTAGAACATAAGGTTTACTATTGAAATGCAATATTCACAGGTCTCTGATTGAACGATGTCTACTGTGTGACACACGCCTTATCATGTTTACAGTCTCACAACACCAACGATCGAATTCACGGGAAATTTTTGTCTGACGTTCCTTTACCATATGTACGGTCGTCACATAGGCAGTCTAGCCGTGTACGTCATCGATGACGTCACATCCCCCAACGCCGGTCCCGTGTGGTTACGGGTGGGGTCGGCCGGAAACCAATGGCACACGCTGAAGAAGACCCTATATGCGAGTGGACATATAAAAGTGGGTTATCCTGTTTGCAGGAACGTGTTTACAGGGCCGGGGTACACTGGTACCTTTTGCTCGACCAGACCCGACCAAACCACGTCAGACCGACATCAACTAGCCCCAACTACTATCAACGTAGTGAAGTTAACAGGTTTACTCAATTATGGCGTAAATTGACAAGTTTACGTAATTATGACGACACGCCGGCTTCGTGTACAGTTCAGCCGGTATGTGTCGGTGTAATGAGTACACTGCAGTAGAGGGATTTTGGTTTGGTCTGATGTGGTCTGTTTTGGTCGGGTCTGGTTGGGTCGGACGAAAAGACTCAGTCAACGTATCCCGGTATTTACGTGAACAGTCTACATTTATCTATATGATCAAAACAATTTTACATTTATCTTTCTGGAAAAGGTGCAATATAATTGTTGTGGTACAATAAGCCAAAACGTAAAATATATACATAAACATTCCCCTATGTAATAATTTTTTAAAGGAGAATCTGTGTAAATAATGCAATATTATGTGTTGGCCAATGACGACACGACTATCTGATTGTTGTCCTTCGCTTACAGTTCGCATTTGAAGGGGCCACTGGGTTCTCTGGGCTCAATGACATCGCGTTAGACAAAATTGCAATCGTCAAAGACAAGTGCTCTGGTAATACAAACTACCGTTAATGTGTGTATCACATATACCATGTATTACGACCTTTAAAGCGGCTTGAGTTTTGATGTGAAAGTCAGTCAAGCCTATTGATCTTGTCAGAATAGAATAGTACACCGTCAGCGTAACTGTACAAATATCGTTCATCTTTCTGTCTAGACACAATGTTAGTATGAACAAGTTCCACACATTCACACGTACACGCACACAAACAAACACGCACATACACACACACATACTGACACACACACGCACACACTCACACAAACACACACACACACACATACACACACATATACACACATACACTCGCAAACAAACACACACATACACACACATTGACACACACACGCACACACTCACACAAACACACACACACACACACACACACACACACAAACACACACACACATACACATACACACAAACACACATACACATACACACAAACACACATACACACATACACACGCAAATAAACACACACATGCACGCACGCACGCACGTACACACGCACAAACACACACACACACGGTATAAGAAAACCTGACACTAAGTCCTATTGTTGATGTCACGTCACTGACAACTGACAGCATTACTTTACGATTGGGCGTAAATGTATATTTTTAAAAGTACTACACTAACACTATACAAATACAACACAACAAACACAATTAACCATGATAGTCGTGGGGATGAATACAACACCATTTTGAGCTATTATCTTATTAGACTCGTAGTGCCGATCAACCTTGTAGTGTGCTAATAGAGTGTGGTGGTGATTGTTGTCTTTTGTAGCAGAAGAAGACACACCGATGAAGGGAGACCCGACCATCGACGACAAGACCCGTGTACAAGGTAAGGTTTAACAGACCAACAGAGGTAGCTTCTCTTCTTCCATATCCAACAAACATTCAACGTACAAGTTAAGGTTTAACAGACCAACAGAGGTAGCTTCTCTTCTTCCATATCCAACAAACGTTCAACGTACAAGGTAAAGTTTAACAACACGTTGCCAAAGATAGCGTCCTATCTCCTATATCTACTCACTTCCACATAGTTTTGTCATGTATCTTGGCGTAATTGTTTCAGATGAAAAGATTGAACCAGCCAAGACTTACTACGTGTCGACAGATGGCGATGACAGTCGATCATGTGAAACGAAACAGAAAAGCTGCAAGACCGTCGGGTGAGTATCATACTTAGAGAGACAAGTTACAAGACCGTCGCGTAAGTGTCATATTTAGAGAGACAAATTACAAGACCGTCGGGTGAGTGTCATACTTAGAGAGACAAGTTACAAGACCGTCGGGTAAGTGTCATATTTAGAGAGACAAGTTACAAGACCGTCGGGTAAGTGTCATACTTAGAGAGAGACAGTGAGAGAGAGAGAGAGAGAGAGAGAGAGAGAGAGAGAGAGAGAGAGAGAGAGAGAGAGAGAGAGAGAGAGAGAGAGAGAGAGAGAGAGAGAGAGAGAGAGAGAGAGAGAGAGAGAGAGAGAGAGAGAGAGAGAGAGAGAGAGAGAGAGAGAGAGAGAGAGAGAGAGAGAGAGAGAGAGAGAGAGAGAGAGAGAGAGAGAGAGAGAGAGAGAGAGAGAGAGAGAGAGAGAGAGAGAGAGATACAGACAGACGGGGAGGGAGAGAGACAGATAGAGAGAGAGGGGGTGGAGAGAGAGAGATAGAGACAGACAGACAGAGACAGAGAGAGACAAGTTACAAGACCGTCGGGTAATTGTCATATTTAGACAGAAAATTTACAAGACCGTGCGATAACTGTCATATTTAGATAGTAACAAGCTGCAAGACCGTCGGGTAAATGTTATATTTGACAGACAAGCTGCAAGACCGTCGGGTAAATGTTGTATTTGACAGACAAGCTGCAAGACCGTCGGGTAAGTGTCAACTTGGAGAGACAAGCTGAAATACCTTCGGGTAAGTGTCATATTAGGTAGAAACAAATTGCAAAACCGTCAGGTAAGTGTCATACTTAGAGAGACAAGTGCAAGACCGTCGGGTAAGTGTCATATTAGGTAGACACAAATTGCAAAACCATCGGGTAAGTGTCATACTTAGAGAGACAAGTGCAAGACCGTCGGGTAAGTGTAATATTTTAGAGACAACCTGCAAGACCGTCGGGTAAGTGTCATACGTAGAGAGACAAGCCGGAAGACCGTCGGGTAAGTGTCATACTTAGAGCACAAGCAGCAAGACCGTCGGGTAAATTTCGAGAGATAAACACACTCAGTTGTTCGATGAAAGACGCATTTATTAAAGAACAAAGAAAGACACATATAATTATTAGAGGGTAAGCAGAAAACTTAGTTGTAAGAGGAGGTGCAAGACAATGCTGTTGTCATTAGCGAAACGACAGACAAACTTGATTATTAGTGGGAATAGGAAGACTTATTTGTTATATGATTATTTCGGAAACTTTTGTCTGGGTATTTTGTATTTTCGGTCCTTTCAAAGTCTTAGTAATTTTAATTGTTTGATGAGGAAGCGCTAGAAACAAAATAAATGGTACTGTATTTAATTTGTTTTGTCAACAGAGCGGTATTATCTCGCCGCGGCAAGACCAAGGTGGTCCACCTTCTAGGTATCTACACGACATCGTATTTAATCGACTTTGGCGACCGCAACGTCACAAGTCACGTCATGTTTCTCAGTGGAGAAACCGACCCGCCTATGGCGGAGTTCATGAACACCTCTCTTACTACCGGGATACGCCAGCTCAACGTTTCCGGGTTGAAGGTGTCGGGAAATATCCATATAGACGCAGAAGGTCAAAAGTTCGGATTAAATCTGAAAAACGTTCAGGCTTCTTACGGAAGGACAGTGTTTAACTTTACCCGCTGCCGCCAGCTGACTGTGATCGTTGACCGGTCTGACTTCACGGATTCCCTACTCTCGTTTTCATCTGAAGACACTACAGACGCTACCTTTGTTCGTGCTACCTTCCGCGGGACGACGCCAAGGAACGCGACGACGACCGGTATCGCCGTGACTTTCCCCAAACGCGACGGGAAACACGTGATCAGGTTACTTCGGTGTGTGTTTGAAAACCTACAGCAGAACTTCGGTGACGAATACCCGACCGGGGCGTTCTCGTTGCTCGCTGTCAAGGAGAAAACCAGAGTGAAACTATTCGTGGTCGACTCGACTTTCCTGAATAATTCTCGTGCGATTGACCTGTCACTCAAAGGCGAGGTGTTTGCGTCGGTGACGGGAAGTTACTTCACCGGAAATGTCGCCGATGGTTCCGGCGGGGCGATTCGTGCAACGGCGACTCTGCGGAAAGGGTTCGGGTCGCTGGCGGTCATTGAGCGCGCAATCATCAACATAGTCAACTGTTCGTTCACGGAAAATAATGCAGTTACGTCAGAACTCTTTGACGAGAGCAGTGTCTACTTCCAGGTACGGTTGACGTCACAATCGCGTGACAAAATTACGATTTCGACATCCAGAAACAAAAACAATGACTTAATATTTACATAAAGCAGCCTACCGTAGAATATATAAGCCAACGTTTCATTTACAACTAAGTGAGAACAGCATCTTAAAGCTACACAGAGAAACATATAATGGGAGCATTCGTACATTTTAGTCGAGTCTTAGTTATTGGTTCAATAATATAATACTCTCGAACTGGTTGTACATGGTACAGAATGATACTTGTTCCCGTTTAAACAAATACAACAGTTTCCCGAGGAACCTCCAATAATTACCTCAAACATCCTAGCGACATCGGTAATAATCCCAAATAATAATCATTAGACAGAAATATTTACTTAATATCCTCCATTTCTTGAAAGGTACCGGTTCCTTTTGTGATGCTCCTGATTTCACATGTGACGCCCCTGGTTCCACTTGTTATGCCACTGATTCCACTTGTGATGTCCCATATACTACTTGTTATGCCCCTGATGCCAGTTGTGATGCCCATGATTTACGTGTGATGTCCCTAATTCCACTTGTAATATCCCTGATTCCACTTGTGATATCCCTAATTCCACTTGTGATGCCCTTGATTTCACGTGTGATGCCCCTGATTCCACTTGTTATGCCACTGATTCCACTTGTGATGCCCCTGATTCCACTTGTGATGTCCCTGATTCCACTTGTGATGCACCTCATGCCACTTGTGATGCTGCTGATTCCACTTGTGACGACTCTGATTCCACTTGTTATGCACCTGATGCCACTTGTGATGCTGCTGATTCCACGTGTGATGCCCCTGATGACACTTGCGATGCCCCTGCTTGCAGACCCGTTCTCCCGGTTGCGGTGGAGCGATCTATGTCGCCCTAGCCGTGCCGTCACCCATTAACCGCGACGGCCTTGTCACCATCCGTGACGCGAAGTTCAACGGCAACTGGGCGCCCATGCGCGGCGGAACAATCTTTGTGAGCGCCGACATCAGCACCAACGTAGTGGCGTCGATTTTCGAGAACTCAGACGCCGCCAACACAACCGCCAACGTACGTCACTTCCGGTGTCGTCCATGTCCCATAATAATAATAATATTTATTATTATATAATTATATTATTATTATTATTATTAAATTTATTTACCGCCCAGATCCACTTAAAATAAAATGCTCTAGAGCACTTTACATAAAACCATCAAGTATAATATTAATAAAAAGTGTAAAAAGGCTGATTTAAACATCATAAATAATAGTATGTACGTAATTTTTTAAATATAGCTCACAATTATATAAACACACCAACAAATTGAAATTCAAAGACTGGATACCAGCCCTATATAAAAACTTACCTTTACCTTTATTTTTACTCGTCGTTCATATTGCTGTCATGGTTTCGTTGTTGGTCGTAGTTCGGCGACGTGCTGTACGCCTCCGGTAACATGACCCTGCAGGACGTAGTGGTGCGAGTGGTCCGGGCTGACTCAAGCTCCCCAGTCGTGTCCTACCAGGCCGCAGACCCCGCCAACGCACGCCTCCTTGCGCTCAACCTCCTCTACGTGTGTCCCGCCTCGCACTGGCCCGAGATCCTCAACACGACGGCCTACGGCTCCAGCGACAGACTCGAGACGCTGCAGGTACGACCTCTACTAGTCTACGAACTCTCGTACTCTACGAACTTCGTGGTCTACGAACTCTAGTAGGCTACGAACTCTAGATGGCTAAGACCAATATTAGTCTACGAACTTCGTGGTCTACGAACTCTAGTAGGCTACGAACTCTAGATGGCTAAGACCAATATTAGTCTACGAACTCTAGTAGGCTACGAACTCTAGATGGCTAAGAACAGTATTAGTCTACGAACTCTAGTAGTCTACGAACTCTAGCTGGCTAAGACCAATATTAGTCTACGACCTCTACTAGTCTACGAACTCTCGTACTCTACGAACTTCGTGGTCTACGAACTCTAGTAGGCTACGAACTCTAGATGGCTAAGAACAGTATTAGTCTACAAACTCTGGTAGTCTACGAACTCTGGTAGTCTACGAACGCTAGTAGTCTACGAACTCTGGTAGTCTACGAACGCTAGTAGTCTACGAACTCTAGTAGTCTACGAACTCTGGTAGTCTAAACACTCTGGTAGTCTACAAACTCTGGTAGTCTACGAACTCTAGTTGTCTACGAACTCTAGTTGTCTACGAACTGTAATTATTTACGAACTCTAGTAGTCTATAAACTCTGGTAGTTTACGAACTTTAGTTGTGAACGAACTCTAGTTATACGAACGCTAATTGTTTACGAACTTTAGTAGTATACGAAATCTACGTGTTTACGAAATCTAGTTGTCTACGAACTCTAGTAGTCTACGAACTCTAGTGGGCTACGACCACTAATTGTCTACGATCAGTAGTGGCCTGGGGGCAATAATTAAATGGCCAATAAATGTTTTTATATTTCAATGATTTTACTATCGTTACGTCGTGTCCTCTTTCTTTGTTGACATGCATTAGTTGCCTGGCGAGGACACGCGTTGGCGTATGGGCGAGCGAGCGTGCATGCATACGTGTATGTACTTCGATTCAGCTGAATATAATATTTATTAGGTGTTTATGTGTATCCAGTGTATAAGTATACCTATTGATAACCTTAAATATTCGTACATACGTAAATAAAGATGTGTGCATCAACCGTAACATACGTTTTCAAACTCACCGATTCCTTTCGTTGCGTGTGACACTATGTATACAGCTTACGTCTGCTTACAATTGTCCGTTCTTGTCGTAGATGTTCTGTCGCGCGTGCGTCGAGGAGAAATACAGCCTGAAGCCGTCGAGCGTGCTCGTGCACGAAACGAAGGCGACCGTCCATGACCGCGTGCACTGCCAGAAGTGTCCGTACGGGGCCGAGTGCGCCAGCGGCATCTGGAACAACGTCGGCTTCTGGGGACGAGCGCAGTCGGCCACGTCATCCGTCACCATGTACCCATGTCCGCAAGACTACTGCGTGCAGAGCAAGGCCATGTCTGTGGCGTACGACTCGTGTGCCGAGGGCAGGACGGGCGTGCTGTGCGGGCGATGCAAGGAAGGCTTCTCAGAGTCTCTGTTCGGTACTGAATGCATCCCGGACGAGAAATGCGGCTGGCAGAATTGGACTGTAGCAGTACTGATTGCAGTCTACGGCGTCTTCTACGTCCTCTTCTTCATGTTTGAGCATGACTACTCGAGGTTCGTCGACTACGTGTCGACCAAGTTTCAGCGCCGGCCCGTGTGCGCGGACACCGACGGCGCTGAGCTGTCTGAAGCAGGCTACTTCCAAATCTTCATGTACTACATCCAGACAGCACAACTCCTGCGGGTCGATATCATCATCGAAGAGGACGAGACGTACTCGTACCTCCGTCGCCCGAACGACCTTCTCCCGAGCTACATCGTCGAGGGTGTCAGCTCGCTCTTCTCCTTCGACGGTCTCGCCTTTGGGCGGGAGGCTTGTCTGTCGACGGGAATGACGCCGGTGATGAAGACGGTCTGGAGCAGCGCCTTTGTGTTGTATCTCTTCGCTGTCTTGCTCCTCATGTACGTTCTTAGCGGCTTCTGTTGTTGCTGCCTCTCACCGAAGCGACGACCGCGGATCGGTGAGCTGTGGATGTCTGAGCGCGTGTTGACGACGTTCGTCGCCTTGTTCCTGTACACGTACCAGGAGGTGGCCGAGAACGCGCTGATGCTGTTAAACTGCACCGATGTCGACGGCGTCAGAGTCCTGTTCCACGACGGCAACGTCACGTGTCTACAGACGTGGCAGTACAGCGTCATCGTCGTGGTCTGCGTCTTCGTCCTCCCTTTCTTCACGGTGTTGCTCTTCGGGCCGCGCCTACTCGAGGTCGGTCGCATCTCACTCCTCGCCTTCTTTCTCTCGTTCATTTTCCCGCTCTTCCTCGCCGTGCCGATGACCATCTACTTCGTCGAGAACTACCGGAGATCGGCCCGTGCTGCCGAGACCCGATCCCAAGGCGGCGAGAAGACGATTTGCTGCGGGGAGAAAGAGACGGGGATCGCTGAGACGGTCGTCGACGTCGTCACCGGATCCTACCGACACGACATCATCGGCGGTGTCTGCTGGGAAGGCGTCATAAACTTCCGGCGTCTCGTTCTCGTGCTTATATTCACGTTCGTTAACGACGTCCTCCTCAAACAGATCTCTCTCGCTTTTGGCTGCTTTCTCGTCCTCCTCGTCCATCTTCGCGTGATGCCCTTCAAGCAGCGTTTCTCGAACGTCTTCGAGGCCGTGTCGCTTTCGATGCTGATCATCATCTCGGGTACGAACCTCGTTAAGGCTGCCTTCTACTACACGCAGACCGTGCCCCGGGGCGCAGCCTACTTCGTCGTCATCGTCTTCGAGTGGGTCGAGACGGTTGCCCTCGGCTTTCTGCCCCTCAGCATCATTGTTCTTCTCCTCCTCACGCTCCTCGTGCGCACCGGCAGGTCAGTGATGAGACACTCCGATTCCGACAACGTGTCCACCGACGAACGGTCAACTCAGCCTCATCGCAGGTCGCTCTACACAGATTCGACGCCGGACGGTCTCGCTGATGCCTCGATCGACCGCGAAACCAGCGCCTATCGCCGGCGTCACTCACGAGACAGGAATGATAGGCCGAACCAACAACATACTTCCCGGAATCACAACCAACAACATAGCCCCTGGGTTCAAAATCGACAATACAGTCCCTGGTTTCAAAATCAACAATATAGTTGCCGAGTTCCTGACCAACAATGTAGTCCTCGGGTTCAAAACGAGCGGGCGTCGAGCGTGAGCGATGAACTGACAGACGTTAGTCCCGTCTCGTCGGGACATTCGCCGTATCCGCGTGACCACTTCACAACCGATGGCCGAGCTGCTATCTGGTACGACCACTCTGAATACAGTTTCAAGAGACAGCATGGTAACAGAATAGCTCTGCGCTACACCTCGCCTAGCAGCCGTATATTTCAAGTCGCTCCTGACTATCAGTACCACCCACCGAGGTAAATAGGTGAACTCACGTCGTCGGGAATAGCGACAGTGGTACGTGAAGTGCCATATTGAATATGCGCTGTCGGAAATATCGACGAAGATATTTTAAGTGCCATATTGAACATGCGCTGTCGAAATTATCAGCAAAAACATGTGACGTGTCATATTGAACACACGCTGTCGAAAGCATCGACGTGTCGTTTTCAACATGCGCTGTTGGAAGAATCGACTAAGATATGTGACGTGCCGTATTGAACATGCATTATTAGAAAACTCTAAAAAAATATATAACACGCCATGTCGAACATTCGCTGTCAGAATTATTACCAAAGATGAGCGATGTGCAATTTTGAATCTTTGCTCTGAAGCGGGCTTTATGGTTAGTTGTTTTCGTTCCAAAATTGGTTCAGCTCGTTGAAGGGTGCTGACGCTTCCCTCTTTACAATTTAGTTCGTTGTCGATTATTCGTTGGTTGTTGATGGAACTGCCAATGTAAGTTTTCGACTGTTTCCACTTTGTTCTGGTTTATCAAAGCATGTTTTACAGGTTGTCTGTAAAAGTTGACTAGTACAAGTTGACGGATACAGGATACCTGGAACAAGTTGACTAGTATAAGTTGACTGATACAGGTTGACTGGGAGAAGTTCATTGGGATACGTCGACTGATACATGTTGACTGATACAGATTGACTGAGACACGTTGACTGATACAGATTGACTGGGACAAGTTGGCTGATACAGGTTAACTGGGGTACGTTGACTGATACACATTCTGAGAGACATTGACTGATACAGGTTGACTGGATACGCTGACTGATACATATTGACTGAGACACATTGACTGATACAGGTTGACTGGGACACGTTGACTGATACAGATTGACTGTGACACGTTGACTAATACAGGTTGACTGGGACACGTTGACTGATACAGGTTGACTCGGACACGTTGACTGATACAGGTTGACTGGTACAAGTTGATTGGGATATGTTGACTGATACAGGTTGACTGTGACAAGTTGACTGATACAGGTTGACTGGGACAAGTTGACTGGGACACGTTGACTGATACAGGTTGACTCGGACACGATAACTGATACAGGTTGACTGTGACAAGTTGAATGGGACACGTTGACTGATACACGTTGACTTGGACACGTTGACTGATACACGTTGACTGGGACAAGTTGACTGATACGGGTTGACTGGGACAAGTTGACTGGGACAGTTTGAGTAGCACAACTAATTGGCTATGATCTTGTCCGCTTGTTTGTTTACCTAAGCCACGGCGACAGACGATTCGCGGACGAAAGACATAATCGTTGCAACAGTACCTTTTTATACATCGCATTGAGCTTGCACCTGTCTAGGCTGCATATTAGTCCAGTCAATCTATGGTTCAACCTCAAACAAATTGCAATAGTAAGTTTTGTGGCATTTTTAGATTCTACTGTATGTTTGTGATACCAGAAAAAAGTCCACCAAAATCCACTTGGTGGAACATTGTCATTTTCGCATGATTGTCAAGTGGTCGTAGGTCTTACTGAAATTTATGGAGGTACACATAATTCATGTTGTGTAACAAATTTTCTGTGAGAATACTATAAAGATGATGTATATCATTGTAAAGGCAAAGCATATAGCTGTGTAATGGTTCCTAACAAGTGTCATTGCAATGGATATTAAGGTCAGAATCGTATTCTAGACACAATAAATACTAACACCGTTTTCGTGAATATGTTAATATGCTTTGTAATTGGTTGATATTTTAACTCAGATACTTATCCGAATATCAGTTATCTTCACAAAAGCTGTACGCTTTAAAAATCGCAGTGAGGTGTTTGCGTACATCCTTATTATTGCTTAACATGTAGTGTCATTTACTGGTACATGACACGTTCAAACACTGCTGTCGTTGAGAGCTTCCACGGATTTGTTAGTTGCAATTTGAGACACCACGCACACACAGAAGTACACTAAAATCCGTTCTTTCCGCAACTACATTCCAAAGGATTGTAGTTTGTCTTTACCAACAGTTCACTCGGTAGCCTGCTGAAATATATACGTATGACAGAATCACTCGCTGCGCTTGTTAACAAAGATTCAAATATACAAGGCTTTCGTCTTCACTCGTCACTACCCTTTTGTATGGGGCAGAGGCGTGGTTCCTCCACAGAAAGCAAGTATAACTGCTTGAACGGTTCCACCAGCGATGCCGGCGCTCCATCACGGGACTGCATTGGCAGTATTACGTCTCCCACAAAGACGTCCTGGAAATGGCAAACCTCCGGAGCATCGAAACCATATTTATGCTGGGCAGGCCACGTCTCGCGCTTGGCTGACATCAGAATGCCATAAGTTGTATTTTATGATGAGCTTCGTCAGGGCAATCGAGATAGAAGCCCGCCACGGGCGCTAGAAGGATCAGCTGAATTGGCAACTCACCCTGTCAAGACCACAACATTTGCGAACAGCTAACAGCAGACAAAAAACCACCGAGCGACTTCTATGAGAGCTGCCCATGACTTTGAACATTCCAGAAGAGAAGCAGACGAGGAGAAGCGTAATCGGAGGAAAGAATCTGCGTCTCAGGCACCTTCAGACCAAGTAAACCTTTGCGCAACCTGCTTCAGAATCTGCTAATCCACGATGGGCCTCTGCAACCATCAGAATGCGTGCCGTCGCCCCTCCAGGGACCGGGATCTTCCCACTAATTTTCACAAGCGAATAATATGGCCAACCAAACGGATGACCGACAGCATACGGGCTGGTGCTGCTGGGAGATCAGTCATCTTTGGAATATGGTACTTGTATTTCACAATCCAGCTCTAGCCCGTGGCTTTTAGAATTTTCTTGGATACTTCCCACCGTTGGTTCTGAGAATTGATCCTGCGGCTGTGAAAGTAGGCAGCAGTTGAAGTACGGGGTAGAATTATTCCTGTGCGTAAGTTGCGCTTGATGCTACATTTTCATTGAAGTGCTTGTACAACAAACCATCAAGGGTTTTGCCAACGTTCCCACATTGGAAGCACGCAATAGCCTGGTTTCCTGCAGTAACCTATTCTTCAACTGTTGCTGTGGTATCATATCTGCTGGGCCCAGATATTCCGTGAGAGCTCTGATGTACCAGGTCGTTATTTACTTGTGATAGCTTTGTTTATGTCCTGACAATACAAATTCACAAAAGAGCTCCTGCTGAAAGTGGTAACACAAAGGCACTTACAAATCGGTGTCTTCACTAATGAGGATAGTGTCGATTTTGTCTGATGAGTTCAGTGCTGTCTGACGATCATTAGCTTAGCGTCCTCTGCATGAAAACAACAGCACCCATTTTTTCAAGCTCATTGCTGAGTAAGTTGATGAATATGTGCTTGTTTTCTCTATTGGCCAAAAAACTCCTCCTTTAAGAGAAGAACCTTGCTGATCAGCCGCCTTCCACAGCATCATCTGAAGATGTGCCCTCCGCACATAATCTGGGGGAGGAAACGCCATGATGTGCACTAGCTTTCCATTCTTTCTCCCGCAGTCATCTTTAGATGATGCTGTGGAAGGGGTCTGATCAGCAAGGTCCTCCTCATTTGGACATCACGCAGTTTGTGTGGGAGGTGAAGGACGGTATCCCGTCGCCCTGACGGTTGCGGTTGCCACGGCAATAATATGTCATGTACCATCTATAGCGTGTGTACAGCTGGCGATGGGTATTGTAACCCTCTCACCATTGGGGACTATGCGCAGGTCATATATTTGAAATCATCGGACCTGAAAATCTATCTTTTTGAATCAACATTACGGCTCTAGGTGATGCAGGTCTTTAGTTATAGCGATAATTGGTTTTGATGGGCGCCATCATTAAAAATGGCGGATATATGAATGTTAGCAAAGGTCAAGTGTAACATATTTGAAATTGCCGATCACAATTCTACACATTAACATAAACACGTGTGACATATTCGGGAAGATATTGTGAAATTAGTTTTGACGACCGCAATCTTTAAAAATGGCGGATCCCAAAGTGGGAGAAGGCCAAACGTCAAATATTTGAAACCTCTGACCTCTGAAACCCATGTTTTTAAACCAAGATTAAGGTTGTAGGTAACGCAGTTGCTAAGATATGCGGAAATATGATTTGGCGGTCATTTTGTAAAATGGCTACCATTTCTCTAAAAAGACAAAGAAAAATTGCCACCTCAGATTTTCTGCTGACTGAAACACTGAAGATGACATTCATGCAAAAATATTGGTTTTGATATTTTGATATTGATTGATAACTATTTATCCTGTGTTGAACACTATTACAACGAAATTAAATGTGTTTTCCGTTGTGCAAATATTGGTTTTGGCAAGCAAATTGCACTATATTGAGAATTTGAATAGACACATGTTCGTATGCAACCACTGTCAACTATATGGATTGATAACTATTTATCCTATGTTGTGCAATAATATTATAACGAGATTCAATGTGTTTTCCGTTATTCATTGTGCTATTATTAGTATAATGGCATAGACAATAGACGCGAATCAAAGTCATTGGAGATATGCATAAAAATTGCATTGGAGATAAACATTTAATAAGATCCAACATGGCCGATATCTGTAAATTGTATATGTAAATGACAAACATGTAGCAGTTATATACGTCTGGTGATGTGTTTATCTTAAACGTTAACCATGAAAATATCGGTCTTTACACCACTGTTGTGACATTATCATGCTTAGTTGCTAAGCCATTGGATAAAATTGATATTTCAGTAATAAGGGTCCCAATTTGCATATTTCAAAAAATGCCCAAGTTGAATTGTTTTAAGGACCCCATGGGATAGAAAATCCACCAAAAACATTATACTAGAGCATCCATTTATTTAATTGCAAATGGATTAAGTCAACGTTAGATCGCTACGCTACTCCCCCATAGCGGCTGCAAATCGGGGTTCACTGGGATTAAAAACGATTGTTCACATTAATATTTAACACATTTGTACTTATTATATATCGCTGAGTAGACTGATCCATTGTCTTGCCAATGGTATGCAAAATGTGCATGAAATATGCAAAAATATATATATCACAGCCTAAATAAAGCCTACCCCTACATTTCACTCAGCCAAAACGTCACAGGCAGCTACTTTTGACCACTTGTCATTGTTGTCAAAATGACAATGTTCCACCACATGGATTTCGGTGGACTTTTTTCCTGATAATGCAGACATACACTGTATAGTACTAACTAAAAACACTGTCATAATTACTATTGCAATTTGTTTGAGGTTGACCCTCTTTTGGGTATAGATTGACTGGACTATATGTCGGGCGCACTGGTAGACGAGTTCTCACCAGCAGACAAGGTCTATTTAGATTTCCAGATAGCTTTTTATAAAGTCTCACATTAAGGACTGCTGCTTAAATTACACGTTCGTGGTATTTGAGATAGCACAACCAAATCTATAGAAAAATGGCTGACCCACTCACAACAAAAGGTAGTAACAGATGGACCCCTGATTGTATAATATAAATAAAGCAATTGCTAGGCTTTATTTAGAATACTGCACACCAAATTGGAGGCACGAAATAATACATTCGCCGGTTGTTGTCAACGATGCACGAGTAAACCACGTTTTGTGTTCCGATTAGTTTACGTTGTAAACATTCGTGCAGAGCGCGACTGCACTGCACGGTCGAGGCGAAGAGGGGTAGTTACAATGTAACATATCATACGTCGCGGACAAGTTCAGACTAGTCGAGACATGTGGTACTATTAATGACACTTACGTTACACGAAGAAAACACGAAGAGGTGTAGTTACAATGTAACATATCATACGTCGTGAACAAGTTCAGAATAGTCGAGACATGGGGTACCATTAATAACACTTACGTTACACGAAGAAAACACGAAGAGGTGTAGTTACAATGTAACATATCATAAGTCGTGAACAAGTTCAGAATAGTCGAGACATGGGGTACTATTAATAACACTTACGTTACACGAAGAAAACACGAAGAGGTGTAGTTACAATGTAACATATCATACGTCGTGAACAAGTTCAGAATAGTCGAGACATGGGGTACTATTAATAACACTTACGTTACACGAAGAAAACACGAAGAGGTGTAGTTACAATGTAACATATCATACGTCGTGAACAAGTTCAGACTTGTCGAGATACGGGGTACTATTAATAACACTTACGTTACACGAAGAAAAAACGAAGAGGCGTTGTTACAATGTAACATATCATACGTCGTGAAAAAGTTCAGACTAGTCGAGACATGGGGTACTATTAATAACACTTACGTTACATGAAGAAAACACGAAGAGGTGTAGTTACAATGTAACATATCATATGTCGTGAACAAGTTCAGACTAGTCGAGACATGGGGTACTATTAATAACACTTACGTTACATGAAGAAAACACGAAGAGGTGTACTTACAATGTAACATATCATACGTCGTGAACAAGTTCAGACTTGTCGAGATACGGGGTACTATTAATAACACTTACGTTACACGAAGAAAAAACGAAGAGGCGTTGTTACAATGTAACATATCATACGTCGTGAAAAAGTTCAGACTAGTCGAGACATGGGATACTATTAATAACACTTACGTTACATGAAGAAAACACGAAGAGGTGTAGTTACAATGTAACAAATCATACGTCGTGAACAAGTTCAGAATAGTCGAGACATGGGGTACTATAAATAACACTTTCGTTACACGAAGAAAACACGAAGAGGTGTAGTTACAATGTAACATATCATACGTCGTGAAAAAGTTCAGACTAGTCGAGACATGGGATACTATTAATAACACTTACGTTACATGAAGAAAACACGAAGAGGTGTAGTTATAATGTAACATATCATACGTCGTGAACAAGTTCAGACTTCTCGAGATACGGGGTACTATTAGTAACATTTACGTTACACGAAGAAAACACGAAGAGGTGTAGTTACAATGTAACATATCATAAGTCGTGAACAAGTTCAGAATAGTCGAGACATGGGGTACTATTAATAACACTTACGTTACACGAAGAAAACACGAAGAGGTGTAGTTACAATGTAACATATCATACGTCGTGAACAAGTTCAGACTTATCGAGATACGGGGTACTATTAATAACACTTACGTGACACGAAGAAAAAACGAAGAGGCGTTGTTACAATGTAACATATCATACGTCGTGAAAAAGTTCAGACTAGTCGAGACATGGGGTACTATTAATAATACTTACGTTACATGAAGAAAACACGAAGAGGTGTAGTTACAATGTAACATATCATACGTCGTGAACAAGTTCAGACTAGTCGAGGCATGGGGTACTATTAATAACACTTACGTTACATGAAGAAAACACGAAGAGGTGTAGTTACAATGTAACATATCATACGTCGTGAACAAGTTCAGACTTGTCGAGATACGGGGTACTATTAATAACACTTACGTTACACGAAGAAAAAACGAAGAGGCGTTGTTACAATGTAACATATCATACGTCGTGAAAAAGTTCAGACTAGTCGAGACATGGGATACTATTAATAACACTTACGTTACATGAAGAAAACACGAAGAGGTGTAGTTACAATGTAACAAATCATACGTCGTGAACAAGTTCAGAATAGTCGAGACATGGGGTACTATTAATAACACTTTCGTTACACGAAGAAAACACGAAGAGGTGTAGTTACAATGTAACATATCATACGTCGTGAACAAGTTCAGAATAGTCGAGACATGGGGTACTATTAATAACACTTACGTTACACGAAGAAAACACGAAAAGGTGTAGTTACAATGTAACATATGATACGTCGTGAACAAGTTCAGACTTGTCGAGATACGGGGTACTATTAATAACACTTACGTTACACGTAGAAAACACGAAGAGGTGTAGTTATAATGTAACATATCATACGTCGTGAACAAGTTCAGACTTCTCGAGATACGGGGTACTATTAGTAACACTTACGTTACACGAAGAAAACACGAAGAGGTGTAGTTACAATGTAACATATCATAAGTCGTGAACAAGTTCAGAATAGTCGAGACATGGGGTACTATTAATAACACTTACGTTACACGAAGAAAACACGAAGAGGCGTTGTTACAATGTAACATATCATACGTCGTGAAAAAGTTCAGACTAGTCGAGACATGGGGTACTATTAATAATACTTACGTTACATGAAGAAAACACGAAGAGGTGTAGTTACAATGTAACATATCATACGTCGTGAACAAGTTCAGACTAGTCGAGGCATGGGGTACTATTAATAACACTTACGTTACATGAAGAAAACACGAAGAGGTGTAGTTACAATGTAACATATCATACGTCGTGAACAAGTTCAGACTTGTCGAGATACGGGGTACTATTAATAACACTTACGTTACACGAAGAAAAAACGAAGAGGCGTTGTTACAATGTAACATATCATACGTCGTGAAAAAGTTCAGACTAGTCGAGACATGGGGTACTATTAATAATACTTACGTTACATGAAGAAAACACGAAGAGGTGTAGTTACAATGTAACATATCATACGTCGTGAACAAGTTCAGAATAGTCGAGACATGGGGTACTATTAATAACACTTACGTTACACGAAGAAAACACGAAGAGGTGTAGTTACAATGTAACATATCATACGTCGTGAACAAGTTCAGACTTGTCGAGATACGGGGTACTATTAATAACACTTACATTACACGAAGAAAAAACGAAGAGGCGTTGTTACAATGTAACATATCATACGTCGTGAAAAAGTTCAGACTAGTCGAGACATGGGGTACTATTAATAACACTTACGTTACACGTAGAAAACACGAAGAGGTGTAGTTATAATGTAACATATCATACGTCGTGAACAAGTTCAGACTTCTCGAGATACGGGGTACTATTAGTAACACTTACGTTACACGAAGAAAACACGAAGAAGTGTAGTTACAATGTAACATATCATACGTCGTGAACAAGTTCAGACTAGTCGAGACATGGGGTACTATTAATAACACTTACGTTACATGAAGAAAACACGAAGAGGTGTAGTTACAATCTAACATATCATACGTCGTGAACAAGTTCAGACTAGTCGAGACATGGGGTACTATTAATAACACTTACGTTACACGAAGAAAACACGAAGAAGTGTAGTTACAATGTAACATATCATACGTCGTGAACAAGTTCAGACTAGTCGAGACATGGGGTACTATTAATAACACTTACGTTACACGAAGAAAACACGAAGAGGTGTAGTTACAATGTAACATATCATACGTCGTGAACAAGTTCAGACTTGTCGAGATAAGGGGTAATATTAATAACACTTACGTTACACGAAGAAAACACGAAGAGGTGTAGTTACAATGTAACATAGCATACGTCGTGGACAAGTTCAGACTTGCAGAGTAGAAATGTTTGCACACGGCACTAGGTTACATTATAAAGGATTTCCCGCCATTTTCACCGAATTACATATATATGTCTACAATTGTAAGTGTTGTTATACTAAAGCTCTATACTATGATAGAAAAATCGTGATGGAAAGTCGGTAACCGAAAGTAGAGTAACGGGAACGTCGTAGACCTGTATGGCAACGAGAAGAAGGCTTAAAAAGACAACGTGAAACTGTTCGGTAACCTGAAAGTAGGGTTAAAGGGCATCGTGGACCTGTACGGTAAACGGAAGTAAGGTGATGGCAAGGTCGTAGACCTGTATGGTAACCTAACATGACATAGTTTGACTTATTTTTCTAGTTCACTACTTATTCGTCAGGATTTTCTTTTTAGTTCTAAATTTACACGCTAGGGGGTGCTATAACCGTAAAAAGGTCAACCACCTATCCCACATAATTATATACAACATTGCCCATTCGCAATTACCTATTTAATAACGTCATTTGACCTATTTTGTCTTAGTTATTTCATTCAAGTCATTTCCGCCTTCCACTAATCCGAATACAAACTCTACTCTGGTATACTTAACATACTTCTTCTATGTTTTATGTTATTCATTTATTCATAATACCATGGTACAATTAGAACAATTATTTGGATGTGGCATTATAAAACAAATGTAATAATTACTGATTCAATTCAAAATTACCGTATATTTACAAACGAATTTGCATCAAATTTAGTTGATTTACAACGATCTAAAAGTGAAACAATAATTGTAGGAGATTACAATATTGATTTGCTTAAAATTAACGAAAAACCCATATATGTGAATATTTCGATACAATCGTTTCACATGGTTTCTTCCCTAAAATTACTACGGCAACACGACTTTCAGAATATCATGGAACACTCATTGATAACGTTTTATACAATTTGACAAAAGAATTCTTCAAATACTCAGCTGATATTTTAGTGAGCAATATTTCTTATCACTTTCCGTACTTTCTAAGTCTGTACTACGTCGAAACCTCTAATGCGATACCAAGGTTTATAGGAATAAAACAACAAAATCCTGACTCACTTAATACATTTAAAATTGAAATAATAAACTCAAAATCTTTATAATAAACTTAACACAGATACTTATGCGGATCCGAATGAAAACTACAATATCCTCGATGAAATTGTTTCTGCAGCTATGGATAAATGTCTACCTATTAAATAATTAAATTTAACAAATATGAACAAAAGAAAACTCCTTGGATTACCAAAGGCATTATTATGTCTATAAAGTTTAGAAACAAATTTATTTCTAGAATGAAACAGACTCACGTAAATACAGAGCATTACCATAAACTTAAAACTGACTTACATACATATAATACAATTCTTAAAAGTAATATTAGATTAGCTAAGCAAATGCATTACCAATCCAGTTTTGAAAAGCATAAGCATGATGTTAAAATGACTTGGTGTTTAATTTAAAAAAAATTCAGAAAAGTCAAAAGAAAGAAAAAATTTCAGATTTGTTCAAAATCGATGGGGAAATGATTAGCAACAAATGCATTATTGCAAACAGATTTAACACGTTTTTACTGGTCCTACTCTAGCCTCTAAAACAACAACTATTGGAGGTAAATCATACAAAGATTACATGAAAAACCCGATATTTCACACCTTCAGCTTTAACCCAATTAACATGGAAACGACTGTTAATATAATTGATCGTTTACCTCCAACTTGAAACGACGGTATTTCAACACAATTACTCAAATTGAAAATGGCAAAAGTCATACTTCTTTTAAAAAAGGTGATGTTTCTGACTTTAACAATTATCGTCCTTTTTTCTATCCTGCCAGTGATTTCAAACATTTTTGAAAGGGTTATGTTTGATCAAACCCACGATTATTTCCATTCTAAAGTGTTATACTACAATAGCCAACATGGATTTAGAAAGAAACAATCTACTGAGCTTGCTACACTCGAAATCATAGACAGAATTATACAAGAACTTAATAAATCGGTTACTCCAATAAATATATACCTTCATTTATAAAAAGCATTTGACACAATTGATCACAATATATTGGTACAGAAGTTAAATTACTATGGATTAAATGACAAGGCTCTGGACCTTTGTAAGAGTTATTTTATTTCGTAAGCAGTACGTAGAAATTGAAAATGTAAAGCCAAAGAAATTAGTCATCAACACTAGTGTCCCTCAAGGTTCAATTTTAGGGCCACTCTTATTATATATATATATATATATATATATATATATATATATAATTGACATAGCACTTTTTAGTGACCTTTTCACATTCATAACGTATGCTGGCGACAACACCCTTACTAGTACACTGAATACATTTAACGAAATGTGAAGTGAAAATATTAATAAAGAACTGACAAAGATTAACAATTGGTTAAAAGCTAATAAACTGTCACTAAATGCAAGAAAGAGTAAATTCATGATTTTTCATATGCCGCAAAAGAAAGTAGAATACCCTGTGTTACAAACAGATGGGGCATACATTGAATGTGTAAATTATTTCAAAGTTTTATGCATCATAATAAATAACCATTTAAACTGGCAGAGTCATACAAACAAAATAGCAAATAAAATATATAAAACAATAGGCATATAAATAAACTTAAACACTTGTTACCACCTAATACATTATATATTATGTACAATGCTCTTATTCTCCCTTATATTAGTTATGGCTAACTTTTAAGGGGTGATCAAATTACAGAAAAAAGCAATACGAATAATGTCCTTAAATAAATATAATACTCACACAAGTCCTATTTTTAAAAGACTTCAGTTACTAAAGTTGGATGACATTTATAAAATCCAACAATTAAAATTTTACTTTACATTAATTAATAATCTTTTACCCTACTACTTCAATGTTTTTCCAAACACATACACATCTATGATATTCATCAGCACTGCACACGTGAAAGAAATAATCTGTATACGTCCAGATTCAAACATGAATTTGCCAAAAAATGCATTAGACACAATATAGTAGAGACAGTTAACGTATTGAAATGTATACCTAAGTATCCATATGTACGTCAATGTGTACACGAGTACATAATCAATTCTTGTATTATATATGTATGTATGTTGATACACTGAGTAATTATCAACTGTAAAAACAAGCCATATGCTATTCTGATTTGTGTCATGTAAATTTTGTTGTTGTGTATATTTATGGGGTGGCTCCTGTGCTAGTGATATTCTATATCTTAATGGGACTCGCCCGACCTTATCTATTACTTACGTTATTCGTTGTATATGTATCGTATTTAGAGGTCAAATAAATTGATTCTGAGTTCTGAAATATCAGAGTCGATAAGCCATATTAAAGTCGTCAACAGATGGATCGGCACGAAAGGGAGCTAAGGTGGATGCACAAGGTTACAAAGGTAAGCTTTTACATGACGGCGAAATTGTGTAATATTTTCAACTGATCTAACACTAAGAGGGAGCATATTCCAGAGAGTTGATGAAACAACAAAAATGCACTAGTTTCAATACTAGTATTGACTCTAAGAAAAAAAGTAGATTTATCAGAACTAGATGATCGAAGTTGGATAGACTTTTTACAAGAGTAAGCAATGAATATAAATATGTTGGTTGCTTACATGAAAGTGCCTGCTAGGTACAGATGGTACAGATCTTAAACAATATTACGGTATCTTACAGGAAGCCAGTCAAGGACTTCAGAAGAGGCACAGAGTGGGAAAACCGCGGAGACCGAGTCACAACGCTAGCTAAGCAATTCTGTACACGTTGTAACCTATGGGTATCCTTAAGGGCAATATTGTGAAAAAGGGAGTTGCAATACTCAAGCCTACTAGTAACAAATGCAGTTGCGATAGCTTTTGCATCAGAAAGTGACAAATAACGGCGAATACGTCGTAAATCACGAATACAATAATAACCGCAGCGACAAGTTTGAGAAATATGCAATCTAAAATTGAAATTATCATCAACGATTTGGTGCTGAAGAGGCAGGCGTAACATACAGGCTAAGCATATATGTGGGAAAAAAGCTTTTAATTTTGTCACGCTGCCTCTGTGTACCAATCATAAGAAACTCTGTTTTATCAGCATTTAACTTTAATCTACTCTGAGACATTCAAACGAAAATGTCATTAAGACAATTTCTGAGCTGATCTAAGGAGCAATTAGTATTAGGCATAGATAAAGAAATATAAATATGGGTATCATCTGCATAAATATGATTATTTAGACTTTAGATTATGACTGTTATTAGCACAGCTTAGTGGTGTTCTGCAGAGAGTAAAAAGCAAAGACCCAAGAACAGAACCCTAAAATAAAGTGAGCAGTGCTGCAGAAAAGCAGTTCCCAATCTTTATGGTTTGGCATCGATCAGTTAGGTATGAAGAAAACCAGTTCAGAGCTGTGCCAGATATGCTGTGCCACTTTGACAAATGTTTAATTAGAATGTTATGATCGATGGTATCAAAGGCACCAGATAGATCAAGCAAGGGTATGGCAGTTACTCTATCATTATCAATGTTTAAGTTAATATCATTATGTACTTTTAAAAGAGCCGTTTCTATTGAATGAAATTGTTTATAATGTGATTGCAGCAAATTAGTTAAGACATTCGTGCTAATGTGAGACCATAGACGGCGCTAGCTACAACATTGTCTAGTATTTTTGAATTTCGACCGCATCTCGCGGCCTTCTTCAGCAGACTGAATTTACGGTCGTGTCACATGACCTACGTCATGTGACACAAGCTGGAACATGACTGGAGAGAGCTCCTGGTCGACGTCTCTGATTAGTGAAGGCTTCCCCCTGTAGATGTTGATCTTGCTCCTCTGCCATTTCTCCCCCAGGTCTAACATTTTCCCATCTTTCATCGAACATTGGTGGCCTGTGTTCAGCTTGTGTTCACTTATCGCTCATAGGGGTTGGCGACACGATAGATGTTCTCTAAAACGTGTGCCCAGTGCCCTCGCTGTTTCTCCTATGTAGAGTTGGTTGCATTACGGGCATTGGATGTCTTATACCACCCCACACTTTGCCGCCTTCTCTGTTTTGTCTTTGAGTGTACCAGCAAGGACCTCATGGTGTTGAACGGTTTGTGGATACTGGTATGTCGTAGGACTTGAAAATCCTTGCCAATTGTTCAGACACCTTACTGATATAGTGTAGACCTACGGCATGTTGTCTTCTGTTGATTTCTTTGGTGTTGACATTCTCCTTATTTCTCCTTGGTTGTGTGCCGTGTGGTGTTAAACACCCAAGATTTGTAACCGTTCGTTTTCAGAACTGTCTTGATGTGCTCCATCGCTTTGGTCTTATCCTCCTCTTCAGTTACCAAATGTTCTCCCCTTTGAAAGAGTTTCCTCGCCACTGATCGTTTGTGTTGTAGTCTTGTTTATGCAGGGATGACTTCTGAAGAACTGGACTGACATGGGCGCATTTGAAGTCATCGCGAACGAAGCCAGAGCACAGTGATGCGTTGATGATAGTTGTTATTATGTATGAGTGATGTATCGATACGTGCTGCTTTTTGCAGTATAGTCGGAAATGGATCGAGAGCACAAGACTTACTTGGGGAGGACATAATTATTTTCCTCTAGCAGGTTCAAACGGTACAAGTAGATAATTTACATGTGGGGAGTCCAAGTTGATAGTACTTAAGTATCACCTGGGAAAGTCAAGCGAATAAGACTGATTTCGTCCTTAAAATGACTCTGGCGAATCAAGCAACGCATCGGGAAGGGATCTAGACTTATAATTTAGAAATTTATTGATACAGAGAATTGACAAAGGCACCGAGCGACGACAAACTGACACTTGCCTGTCGTATTCGGCAATGTTTCTGTCGTAGTCACTGTCTGTGGAACTGATGACGTGCCAGGTACTGCAAATGAAAACAACATTATTACAAACGTTCCCCTTTGTAGACTGAGTGCACGTCATATCCTAACGCACATGTCTACGTTTGATTAAATGATAGGGTACTAATACTACGAACAAAACTATGACAATCTTCCTTTGCAATCGAGGTAAACATCAGTTTAGTTGCTTTACATATTTTGAATAAATGTGTTATACGTTGCACTTCTTCTTAAACATCTTTTAAAACAATCATTATAATCTTATTATAAAACCGGTTATAAATGTTTGCTACCGGATACATATTTATAATTAATCATCAATAAAGAGCACCAAAAAACGCAATTAAAAAAAATCATATAGAAGAAATGTTTGTATTAAATACAATAACATTGCGGGCGTGTAAAGAAGTAATAAGTGAAGAGCGGAGGAGCTGAGAGGTTGGCGTAAAGGAAAGCTTTAAGAAGAAGCTGGTGAGGAGTCGATTAAAGTGAAATGGACATGTGGAGAAACTGGGAGTAGAACGGCTGGCAAAGAAAGCAGAGTGGAGGGGAGAAGGAGACGAGGAAGATCCTGATTGCGCAGGGAGAACTGTGTAAAGAGAGACTTGGACGGATTGCAAGTGGAGTGGAGAATGAGAGCGAAGGATAGAGGGAATGCGGACGGTTGGTGGAGAGAGCAGTGCAAAACCAGTGAGGAAACGAAAACAAAACAAATCGAGGATCATAATCGTGGTCATCCTCATCCCTGACAGACTGAAAACAAGAGTAGAACAGCAACAAATACATGAGCACTTACTACTGCAGACGACGCCGGCATTGCCTGTGTCGCAGACTCTGTCGGCCAGGCGTGCTCATGGACACTGCAGGACAGTCTTCTCGTCCCCCACACACGCGAGGTCGCTGGCAAACACGAGGCCCGTCCCCTCAGGTGGGGTCTCATTGAGTAACACCTGCCCCTCCCTGGCGTCGGTAAATCACGACAGTATTACTACTACTGCTACCGCTACTACTACCACTACTAGTTCTATTACTACTACTACTACTACTACTACTACTACTACTACTACTACTACTACTAATACTACTACTACTACTACTACTACTACTACTACTACTATTACTGCTGCTGCTGCTGCTACTACTACTACTACAACAACAACTACTACTACTACTACTACCTCTACTACTACTACTACTACTACTACTACTACTACCTCTACTACTACTACTACTACTACTACTACTACTACTACTACTACTACTACTACTACTACTACTACTACTACTACTACTACTAGCGCTTCCATAGCGCCTTATATCCGGGACCAGCCCGTTCATAGGTTCGTAGACATATTATAAAACGTACATGGAATCGTAAGAAATATATATATATATACATGATTGATAATAATAAATGATTTAATAATCTAGTAAACCATATTTTATGAAAAAATTGTTTAACTGATAACATTATTTGTAAAATAATGTTAACTATCATGAATAAGATTTATGAAATAGTCATAATATATCTGGAATACAAACTAATATGCAGTCAGAAAGAAATGTGTCTTTTGTCGACATATGAAGCTGGCGAATGTCTCAGACGTTTTAATAACGTTAGGTCATGTGCAAAATAGGTATGACGTGAGAATAAAATAATCTTTGAATGTCATCTGTTACGAGGTGTATTTGGTCATTCAGTCGTTGCTTGAACCCACCTGTAGCCCAGTATTTCGGACGTTGTCAGCAGATGAATTCACACCCATTTTCAAGATGTAAGCTATAATGACCACAAAAGCAGACGCAGGCCTTTTATAACCGGTCCACAGACCATAAAGATCACGTGGGTGTGCCGAAAGATCTCGGATTATAGAAAATTCAAGAGCACGGACGGCTGAGTAGAATGTACACAAGCGCGAACTGCAGAGTAGTTATATAGTTCACCACTTATCTAACAGGGGTGCTTTCAGTTGATGATGAAATCCGTATGCTTTAACATGGTAAACATTCCCTATGCTTTAACATGGGGAAAATCCCTATGCTTTAACATGGTGAAAATTCCCTATGCTTTAACACGAGGTTCGCTCACTTGTCCACTAGGGGATGATACCTACATCCGGGTACTTTTCATCTTCCTCTACTCAAACTCATACCCTATGCTTTAACATGGGGAAAATCCCTTTGCTTTAACATGGGGAAAATCCCTATGCTTTAACATGGGGAAAATTCCCTATCTCTTAACATGGGGAAAATTCCCTATGCTTTAACATGGAGAAAATCCCTATCTCTTAACATGGGGAAAATCCCTATGCTTTAACATGGGGAAAATCCCTATGCTTTAAAATGGTAAAAATTCCCTATGCTTTAACATGGGGAAAATCCCTATGCTTTAACATGGGGAAAATCCCTATGCTTTAACATGGGGAAAATTCCCTATCTCTTAACATGGGGAAAATTCCCTATGCTTTAACATGGGGAAAATCCCTATCTCTTAACATGGGGAAAATCCCTATGCTTTAACATGGTCAAGTAGCCCTCACAAACAGCTGTGTCCAACCATGTCCCTCAAGCAGCTGTGTCCAACCATGTCCCTCAAGCAGCTGTGTCCAACCATGTCCCTCAAGCAGCTGTGTCCAACCATGCCCCCCAAGCAGCTGTGTCCAACCATGTCCCCCAAGCAGCTGTGTCCAACCATGTCCCCCAAGCAGCTGTGTCCAACCATGTCCACATATAGCTGTGTCTCACCATTTCCACATACAGCTGTGTCCAACCATGTCCACAAACAGCTGTGTCCCACCGTATCCACATATGGCTGGGTCTCACCATGTCTCACAAACAAACAGCTGTGTCTCACCATGCCCCACAAACAGCTGTGTCTCACCATGTTCCACAAACAGTTGTATCTCACCTTGTCCCACAAACAGTTTAACAAGATTTAACAAGATTGCCATCCAGAAAATTACTCTGGATGGCAGTTGGACAAGGAAGCCTTTTGGCTTATCGAGAGTCCAATACTTTTTATCTACATGTATCCCGCCTTTTTAAGGTGTGTGTCGATTTTATTTTTAAACATATTCACGCTACTAGCACCAACACAATCAGGAGATAATCTGTTCCATTCATTTACAGTCCTTTGTGAGAATGAGAACTTTCTTATATCTAATCTACACTGCTTCTTTACTAATGTAGCTTCATGTCCTCTGGTCCTTCTATCTTTCTTAACTGAGAAAAAAATGTTTCTATCAATATTTTCATAACCATTCAATATTTTAAACACTTCTATGTGATCTCCTCTCAATCTCCTGGTCTCTAGTGTTGTTAAACCACATTCTTTTAGGCGTATTTCGTAACTAAGATCCCTCAGATTTGGTATCATTTTAGTCGCTCTCCTCTGTACTCTTTCTAGCATATCTATGTCCTTCTTGCGATATGGCCTCCATGCTTGTATACAATATTCTAAATGAGGCCTCACTATTGTTTTGTACAGCGGTACTATTAATTCTTTTTTCTTATACGCTATATTTCGCCTAATTAATCCAAGGATTTGATTTCCCTTTGACGCTGCAATTCCGCACTGCTCTGAAACCTTCATATCAGCACTAATGGTTAACCCTAAGTCCTTTTCTTTTACAGTAGTACTTAGAGCAGTACCCCCCATTTTATATTTTACCTCTTCATTCCCATGACCTGTGTGGAGGCATTTACATTTCCCAAAATTGAACAGCATTTGCCACTTTTCAGACCATTTGATCAACCTATCAAGATCATCTTGTAAATGCTGTCTGTCTCCATCACTTTTAATCCTTCTAAACACTTTTGTATCATCCGCAAATTTCAACACCTTGCTTGTTATATCATCGTCCAAATCGTTGATATATATTAAGAATAATATAGGTCCTAGTACTGATCCCTGTGGTACCCCACTCAATACCGATTTCCAGTTTGAAGCCTCCCCATCAACTACTACACGTTGTCTTCTGTCATTCAGCCATTTTTCTATCCAGTTTATTATACCATTTCCTATGCCATGGGCCTTTAGCTTAAGGAGTAATCTTTGATGTGGTACTTTGTCGAAAGCTTTTTGAAAATCTAAATAGATGATATCTACTGGTGATCCCTCATCTACCCACCTAGTGATGTCTTCCAAAAAACATAACATATTTGTTAAGCATGACCTCGCTTTTAAAAACCCATGTTGAGATGGGTTTATCAAGTTATGTTTAACAAGAAAATCCACCATGTGATCTTTAATTAGTCTTTCTAATAATTTGCAAATCATTGATGTTAAACTCACTGGTCTATAGTTCTCTGACTTGTTTCTCGAACCTTTTTTAAATAACGGTATAATGTTTGCCTCTTTCCATTCTAAAGGAACCACTCCCTCTTCTAATGACAAATTGAAAACTGTTGCAAGCGGTGCGCTAATTTGTTCTACAATTTCCAATAGTAGTTTGGGCGGAATCCCGTCCACTCCAGGTGATTTATTATCCTTCATAGCCCTTATTTTCTTAGCTACCATTTCCGAGGTTACAACTAACTGTCCTAAATAGTCTGAATCTGCCCCCTTGAACTTAGCCTCTGGTACTGGCAGTGAACTAATATCTTCCCTGGTAAACACTGAACTAAAATACTCATTCAGGTCTTCTGCCATTAAGAATCCCTCTGATATTGTATTTCCAGCACTATCTTCTAGAGGACCGACCTTATCCTGAACTTTCTGTTTGCTTCGAATATACGCATAAAAACTCTTACTGTCATGTTTTATATTACTAGCTAATTTTTTTTCATAGCTTCTCTTTGAATTTCTAATTTCAGCTGTAGCTTGATTAAGTGCTTCTTTATAAATGTTGTAGTCTTCATCATTTCCAGTACATCTATATGACTTCCACATCATTTGTTTATACTTAATTTTTCTAATGGCTTCTTTCGATAAGTGTTTCTTTTTAGACCGTTTCCCTTGTTTTTTGAAAGGTACAAATTTATCGACTATGCACTTAATTTCACTATTTAAGATATTCCAGCATTCGGTTGCTGTCTTATTCTTCAGTGTGTTATTCCAGTCTATCTTTGCTAAATATTTCCTCATGTCCTTATACCTTCCTTTGTGGAAATTTCTCCTATACTGCTTTTTACTATTCCTTTCTGATTTTACTTTGATGGTAAAATGTATCTGGTTGTGATCACTACTCCCCAGTGGCTCACATATCTTGACATTGTCAACTAATTCTTTCTGTGAGGACAAAACTAAGTCTAACACATTCTCTCCCCTGGTTGGTTCTAGCACATGTTGAGAAAGGAAACTATCTTGTACTAAAACTAAAAATTTGTGGTCCTCACTCCCCATACTCTGTAGAGATTTCCATTGTATATGCCCATGGTTAAAGTCCCCCATAATAATACAGTTCCGTTTGCTTACTTCCCTTATAGCGTTTTGTATTTTTTCATTCTCTTCTATGCTTATGTTTGGACTTCGATAAACTAACCCAACTGTTAACGTTGAGTTGTATCTCACCTTGTCCCACAAACAGCTGTGTCTCACCATGTCCCACAAACAGTTGTGTGTTCGGGGATTTGGCTATGCGAGTTAAAGTGTGTGGTTTGAAAATGTGAAACAAGGTCCGCTATCTCGCCGATGAGAACGTTAATAAAAGCAATCGTTGGCGCACAATCAGTCTGAGCTGTCGTTATGCCGATGAAACTGGCAACTTTGTTATGATTTTATAGATCCTTACGGTATAGAACCATTTCCCTTTGTTCATGCTGTTACTCATACACATTGACATGCTCGGCGCACAATCACAATATTCCACGAATTCGCTAACATCATGTTGTAGCCAGTAGGATTATGTAACTAAATAAACACGTGCAATTGATTATAAGAAATCGCAAACGGCTCAACTGTAACCAGATTAAAATTTAAAATTAAGCCGTCTCCATTTCAACTCTTCAATTATTCAATCTTTCACCCGCGTTATTTTAATGTTTATATTGTAGGTATTAAAAATACACTGAGTCTTCATCACAGAACAAATCCGGACGTATTTGGTATTAACAGAATGCAGTATGTTCATAGTTTTTCAATAATTAATTAATATCATGTTCTTAAGATTATTATAACTATGTTGAAAGTATAGTCATTTGCAAAAGTTTAAGACAGTCACGATTTTTTGAAGAAATTTGACAAAACTATGATTTGTTGGCCTTCACATAACATTATATCAGTTTATTTCGCCAAATAAACGTAGTACAACATAATATGAAACTTTATGTCGTCCAAAAGTGTCAGTGTCTCGACTTTTCAGTATTTAGTGTGGCCTCCTTTGCTGTCAATGACCGCCTGGATGCGACGTGGCATGCTAGAAACCAGAGATTCGCAGTACTCCTGGGTGATTTCGGTGACCCAAACGTCCTTGATAGCTTGTTTCAAGTTTTGAGCGCTTGATGGTTGTTTGTCTGCCACCTTCTCCTTCATTATAGTCCACAGGTTCTCAATGGGATTTAGATCTGGGCTGTTCCCAGGCCATTACAGCACGGAGATTTTGTTCTTCTTGAGGACATCAGTGGCTACCTTGGATCGGTGACAAGGAGCGCCATCTTGCATGGAAATCGTACATTTGTCGATGTCCATATGCAGTTTCAGCTTCTCCTTCAGCAACTCACACACCTAGGTCCATTCATAGTGGTGTTAGGTGGAATAAAATACAGACCAGAAGGGCCAAAACATGACATCGCACCCCAAATTATCTGACTTGGCGGGTGTTTCATTGTGGCTGCTGTATATTTCTCATCAAATCGCGTACCTACTTGGCCGCCTAACGTGCCTCTTGCGAGGTATAAACTGTTGCATGGTCGATTCATCTGAGAACAACACTTTCTTCCACTGCGCGAGAGTCCAGTGGCGATGTCGTCTGGCAAAGTCCAGTCTCTTTTTTTCAACTCAGGTGTCAGGCGTGGCTTCCGGGCCGGCTTGCGGGACTTGAGCCCAAATTCTTTGCTGAGACGTCTCGAAACACTACTGAGACTTATTTCCGTACTTTTTAAGCATAAAGCAGCCCGAATGTTCTTGCATGAGCTCATTGGCGAGCACATCACGATGCGTCTCATTGCGTGGTCATCCCTTAGCGTAGTTTTCCGTGGACGACCACTCCTTTTACTGTCACGAAAAGTGCCATCAGTATTGAATTTGACGATGGCGTTGTGCACGGCTGTCTTGGAATAACGTAATTTAGCACTAATGTCTCTTTCCGTATATCCTTCTCCGTGTAGAGTCACTATTTGTGCCCTTAGAACCTCTGTCAAAGACGATGTTTTGCCCATTTCAGGGATGAAGACAAAACTGAAAAACATCTAATCGATACTGACAGCAGCAGACAAATGACCTGGGAGTACTGACTAGGCGTCAAAGCCCAAATAGGATGATGAAATCCAGACATTATCTGATGAAATCTGATGCCATACCATAAAATGTTTTAAAATCGTGCCTGGTCTTAAACTTTTGCAAATGACTGTATATTGCCCGCCGAATTATGTTTAGTAAGCCCTAACAACCTTCGTAATTGGGACAATACGCTCTCGGAGTTCAAATGGTAAACAAAACACACAGTTTTAAAACAAGATTTATTGGCAATATTTTCGAAGCGGGCTGAGATAACAGCGATACCCTTTGGTGTTCAACGATCTTACCGTCTCCCACGTTCAACACAGCATATTTCCTGTTACAAATTACGACATTTGCTAATTCTGGGTAGAGGAACAGAATGCCTTCCTCTAAGCTACAAACAGGCGGCGGCAGGTCCGTAACAGAATGACTATCATCCGCACAGCAAGTAGACATACAGCGTCAACATAAATATGATCAGAGAACGTCAATTTTTTTTTTCAATGGTGTTGCAGAAGAAACAGCAATTATAGAACAGAAGAAGCGAGATGTGATAGAAGTTGAATGAAGCCAAGCCCTCGTGTCGTCGCAACCCCGTCCCGTTTGTGTACTTTGTGACCTGACACGGGGTAGACTATGCCAAATGTCACCATGACAAAAAGACAAAGTCATTGCTGAATGTGTGCCTTGCCCATCCCGGTACAGCTATACTTATCCTCTCAATGACAGGCATGAGGCGATTCATCAGTGGCGTATGTCAAATGATCCACGGTACTCCAAATAGACACAGGAGCGGCTTTATCTGACACATGGCGTACACTGTCCGCGCGATTTCATGTCATCAATCATGCACCTGTTTACAAAAGGGGCCCTGTATAGTAACTAACTAACTAAGGAGGGTGGGGGAGGGAGGGAAAGCCGGAGGGAGGGAGGGAGGGAGGGAGGGAGGGAGGGAGGGAGGGAGGGAGGGAGGGAGGGAGGGAGGGAGGGAGGGAGGGAGGGAGGGAGGGAGGGAGGGAGGGAGGGAGGGAGGGAGGGAGGGAGGGAGGGAGGGAGGGAGGGAGGGAGGGAGGGAGGGAGGGAGGGAGGGAGGGAGGGAGGGAGGGAGGGAGGGAGGGAGGGAGGGAGCGAGGGAGAGAGAGGGGGGGGGAGAGAGAGACAGATGGGGGAGAGAGAGAGATATACAGATAGCGAGAGAGAGTGATATAGTATCAAACTGCAATCCAAACCCCTGTTAGGCCTACATACCGCAGACCCACAACGGACTGTAATTAAATGCTATCCGTGTATAGGCGACAACATTTTGACGAGACAACATATTTCGTCTGTCGGTGAAAGAAATTGGCCACGATGAAAGGCTATAGGCGTGATTAGGCATGTTTGCTTCGGTCTGTGTGGTCACCCCTTTAGACCCCCGTTGTCGCCTTCATTGTGGCCGCATATGGGTGCGGTGGGAACGCCTGATAGGATGCGACTACGTCAGCTCTCAACCCTTCTCAACTCAGCAATTGCACATTCCTGGGGTGTCCAGCTCACAGCCGGGAAGCCAAACATGTGTGTCAACGGTGGTGGAATACTGGGTCACTTTGTGTCGCCAATGTTATGCGTGATTGTTGCTGTATTGTGAGGAATATTGTTGCCCTCGACCGCCCATTACGTGAGTCAGAATCGGAGGCATCTTTGGGCGACCGAGGTCAGACGGCCGTATTGTCAAACCGTCACAGCGTGACCGTATGACAGTAATGTTTGTTTTCTAATGCGGCGCAATTACCCGGCGTGATAAAGTGAATCGTTGAGATACTGCGCTGGTCACACTTGGAAGAAGGAATACATAAGATGACCTCCGCCTCATTGCACGAACCACGGCAGGACAACCGCGGGGGGAACGCGCCGGGTAGCGCTGTGTGTACAACAGGGTGACGAGGTTCAAGAACACGTTTATGAGTAGGTGGACGCAAGGCGTAGATCATTGACGGACACTCGTACAGCGACCGACATGTCTTGTCCGGACTGTCTCCTTCTTCTCGCAGGTATGTCGTTATATCAAATGGGTTAGAGTAACTGGAAAGTGACATCTGGGGTAACCAGATATTCTGTTATCTCGGGGTTGTGGTAAGAGTATCACCTTCCAATGTCGTTATTGTTATTGAGTTTAAATGCGGTTATCTTGGACACAGTTCGTCGGTCAAAATATCGAGTAATGGAACTCCAGTCGTTAAGATATTACAGCATGAAAGAGATGAGGGGCGGCTTTACGAAATGCGCGTTCCATGTTTTGGTCAGAACGAGTTATCTCCAGTATTGGTTATTTGCGATGCAAGTGTAGAAACAATATTGATCAAAAATGAATTACATTTATTTGCACTAATAATCTTGACAGTTACTGTTTCACCATCAATTTAAAAAAATCAGGAAATGTTTCTTTCCCTGTTTTTTTTTTTTATTTCTTTAACCGTAGACCGCGTTTTTTTATATCGTGCTTATTTCTTTCAAAACTGGATTGATAATATGCTTGTTTGGCTAATCTAATATTTCTTTTAAGAATTGTATTATACGTATGACAATTTGTATTGAGCGAAACATATTCTGGTGTACCTATATGAGTATGTTTAAGTTTTAAATACAATTTATCTCTAAATGTTATTGTGTAATTCAACATGAAGTTTAGTGTTTGTGTTTATTATATTTAATGACTTTAGTAGGATAGAATTTATCCATAGCAGTAGTAATAGTTTCATTCATCAAGGAGGTTGTAATTGTCGTTGGGATTAGTATCTCTATTCTTGTTTAGTTTATTATAAATAATTGAACGCATCAATTCTATTTTAAAATGTTCAAGGCTGTCAATATTTTGTTGTCTAATTGTGATAAATTTAGGGACATTTGTAATAGTTGCATTGCAATCAAGGCATATGAAATGCGGAACGTGATCAGAAATGGTGTTGATTAAAACACCGGCTGTTGATTTAAAAAGTCCTTTTGAGAGTTTGCATGGAAAATTATCAATAAGCGTGCAGTTAGTATTTCAAAAACGTGTTGGTATGGTAAAGTAATTTTAGGAAAGAAACCATATGCTGTGATTGTATCAAAATATATTATGATATTTATTTTTTATTTTCAGTAGATTAATATTATAATCTGCGTGCTGGTCTCTATCTCTAACCCACTGGATCTTGTTCCCAGTGGCCGGAGATGTTTCCCAGCGTGAGAGACACCGAGCACGCAGTTTATACACGGTATCATTTAACCCACTGGAGTCTATGTGAAATTGAGGATTTCAGACCTGTTCCTCTGAAGGGGTTGTAACTAGAGTTGAATGTCGCTGTGGCAGCAGTCCACTGTTTGCTGGTTAGACTCAGCAAGCGTTCACCGTCATATACACTGGCCGGGGTTGTATCTAGAGTTGACTGTCGCTGTGGCAGCAGTCCACTGTTTGCTGGTTAGACTCAGCAAGCGTACACCGTCATATACACTGGCCGGGGTTGTATCTAGAGTTGACTGTCGCTGTGGCAGCAGTCCACTGTTTGCTGGTTAGACTCAGCAAGCGTTCACCGTCATATACACTGGCCGGGGTTGTATCTAGAGTTGACTGTCGCTGTGGCAGCAGTCCACTGTTTGCTGGTTAGACTCAGCAAGCGTTCACCGTCATATACACTGGCCGGGGTTGTATCTAGAGTTGACTGTCGCTGTGGCAGCAGATCACTGTTTGCTGGTTAGACTCAGAAAGCGTTCACCGTCATATACACCGGCCGGGGTTGTATCTAGAGTTGATTGTCGCTGTGGCAGCAGTCCACTGTTTGCTGGTTAGACTCAGCAAGCATTCACCGTCATATACACTAGCCGGAGTTGTATTTAGAGTTGACTGTCGCTGTGGCAGCAGTCCACTGTTTGCTGGTTAGACTCAGCAAGCGCTCACCGTCATATACACTAGCCGGGGTTGTATCTAGAGTTGACTGTCGCTGTGGCAGCAGTCCACTGTTTGCTGGTTAGACTCAGAAAGCGTTCACCGTCATATACACCGGCCGGGGTTGTATCTAGAGTTGATTGTCGCTGTGGCAGCAGTCCACTGTTTGCTGGTTAGACTCAGCAAGCATTCACCGTCATATACACTAGCCGGAGTTGTATTTAGAGTTGACTGTCGCTGTGGCAGCAGTCCACTGTTTGCTGGTTAGACTCAGCAAGCGCTCACCGTCATATACACTGGCCGGGGTTGTATCTAGAGTTGACTGTCGCTGTGGCAGCAGTCTACTGTTTGCTGGTTAGACTCAGCAAGCGCTCACCGTCATATACACTGGCCGGGGTTGTATCTAGAGTTGACTGTCGCTGTGGCAGCAGTCCACTGTTTGCTGGTTAGACTCAGCAAGCGCTCACCGTCATATACACTAGCCGGGGTTGTATCTAGAGTTGACTGTCGCTGTGGGTTGATCATCCTTCTTCTGTCCACCTTTTTGGTTCTTGTGATTCTTCCAACCCAACATCTTTCCTCAGGTGGGTCATCCTTCTTCTGTCCACCCTCTTTGTTTTTGTGATTCTTCCAAACCAATTGTTCTCACAAATTTACAGCTTCAGTTTTTCAGTTTAATTCACAGTAATCCTTCTACCTACTAAAAGTATACTTTGAGGCCGCTGTATTGAGTGCTGGCTACTTGATCATGGCGCATTGATATTGGGACTGGTCTAACACAACCGACCAAAGGACGGATGGATGTCTAATTGGACAGGTAGTAATGAACTATGTATAACTTTTAGAATACATACTGTAATCTCTCGTTGTATCTCTCACAATTAGCCTCAATTATATGCCTCGGACATACATGCGTCCGAGCTGGGCATAAATAGGGCGTTAGAATAAACTGTCCGCTGAGAGGTACACGAAAGTAGGGCGTTAGAATCAACCCTGAGCTGAGCGCTGTACAGAAAGGTGAACTGTGGTGGAAGTTGGTTACTGGGAGGATCATCAAACAAAAACAAAAAAATGAATAAGTAGGTTAAAAATCCACATAATTGCGTTTACTGGCGGAATAAAATGTGACATTGCTGCCTGTCAATATGCTCCGTGTTCCTCACGAAATGGTTATCATAAGAAAGATTGGTCTTATTAAAAGCATGGAACGACGGAAAAGCAGTACAGCGCAGTCGGTGTCACTCGGTGTAGTGTATACACTTCAGTCGGGATGAGTCTGGTCTGGTCTGGTCTGGTCTGGTCTGGTCTGGTCTGGTCTGGTCTGGTCTGGTCTGGTCTGGTCTGGTCTGGTCTGGTCTGGTCTGGTCTGGTTTAGTTTGGTCTACAAAAAGTGACAACGCATCCCGGTCTTACGTCATACTTATTCTGTTTAAAGCTGCCGAAAATATGCAATACGAAAATCGGTGGTGTTTACGATTAACATTTAAAGCCTTCGAAAAACATAGATAAATATCGTTTTAATCTGTGATAGTATATTATAAGTAGGATCACCTGCGTCAATAATATCACTAGTATTAAGTAGATTGACCTGAACTTGTCTAAACATTGTCGAAATCGGGCGATCTTCCCGACGCCATCTGCTGTCTCTGTTTCCTACTTGCAGAGACTGTCCTCTTTCTACGTCGATAAACCCACGGACGGCGCTGGTTTGGTTATTCTTTCGTGTTCTGCATGCAAGTTTTACACACGTTCGCATTGATCACACATTGATGTTGTTAACTTATTATTTCTCTCTGTCTGTCCATCGCGAGGGGGAGCTGCCATCGATATTGCTCCTCCATTTATGTCTTCTTTCAACTATTCTTACGATGTTGTCTTCATCAACTGTCAACACTTTCTGTCTATCGCTCTCCTTCTTCACTCCCCGTCAACACGTTCTGTCTATCGCTCTCCTTCTTCACTCCCCGTCAACACGTTCTGTCTATCGCTCTCCTTTTTCACTCCTCTCCCAATCACTCGACATCTCTCCTTACACAATCCACGAAAGCCTCTACCAGGTAAATTAAACATCTTGAATATGAAAAATGAAAGTTTCTAAATTGAAAACGAACTATCCTGAAGAATGTTCAGTAACATTAAAAGTCTTATTTTCGTAATGTTAAACTATAAGAAACACAATAATATTATCATGAATAATATACATCAAATACTTAAATGTCAACGCCTCATCCACCCATCCCACCCGGTCCAGGTTGTACATCAACCCATCCCACCCTGTCCAGGTTGTACATCAACCCATCCCACCCTGTCCAGGTTGTACATCAACCCATCCCACCCTGTCCAGGTTGTACATCAACCCATCCCACCCTGTCCAGGTTGTACATCAACCCATCCCACCCTATCCAGGTTGTACATCAACCCATCCCACCCTGTCCAGGTTGTACATCAACCCATCCCACCCTGTCCAGGTTGTACATCAACCCATCCCACCCTGTCCAGGTTGTACATCAACCCATCCCACCCTGTCCAGGTTGTACATCAACCCATCCCACCATGTCCAGGTTGTGCATCCACCCATCCCACCCTGTCCAGGTTGTACATCAACCCATCCCACCATGTCCAGGTTGTACATCAACCCATCCCACCCTGTCCAGGTTGTACATCAACCCATTCCACCCTGTCCAGGTTGTACATCAACCCATCCCACCCTGCCCAGCTTGTACATCAACCCATCCCACCCTGTCCAGGTTGTACATCAACCCATCCCACCCTGTCCAGGTTGTACATCAACCCATCCCACCCTGTCCAGGTTGTACATCAACCCATCCCACCCTGTCCAGGTTGTACATCAACGCATCCCACCCTGTCCAGGTTGTACATCAACCCATCCCACCCTGTCCAGGTTGTACATCAACCCATCCCACCCTGTCCAGGTTGTACATCAACCCATCCCACCCTGTCCAGGTTGTACATCCACCCATCCCACCCTGTCCAGGTTGTACATCAACCCATCCCACCCTGTCCATGTTGTACATCAACCCATCCCACCCTGTCCAGGTTGTACATCAACCCATCCCACCCTGTCTAGGTTGTACATCAACCCATCCCACCCTGTCCAGGTTGTACATCAACCCATCCCACCCTGTCCAGGTTGTACATCAACCCATCCTACCCTGTCCAGGTTGTACATCAACCCATCCCACCCTGTCCAGGTTGTACATCAACCCATCCCACCCTGTCCAGGTCGTACATCCACCCATCCCACCCTGTCCAGGTCGTACATCAACCCATCCCACCCTGTCCAGGTTGTACATCAACCCATCCCACCCTGTCCAGGTTGTACATCAACCCATCCCACCCTGTCCAGGTTGTACATCAACCCATCCCACCCTGTCCAGGTTGTACATCAACCCATCCCACCCTGTCCAGGTTGTACATCCACCCATCCCACCCTGTCCAGGTTGTACATCAACCCATCCCACCCTGTCCAGGTTGTACATCAACCCATCCCACCCTGTCCAGGTTGTACATCAACCCATCCCACCCTGTCCAGGTTGTACATCAACCCATCCCACCCTGTCCAGGTTGTACATCAACCCATCCCACCCTGTCCAGGTTGTACATCAACCCATCCCACCCTGTCCAGGTTGTACATCAACCCATCCCACCATGTCCAGGTTGTACATCAACCCATCCCACCCTGTCCAGGTTGTACATCAACCCATCCCAACCTGTCCAGGTTGTACATCAACCCATTCCACCCTGTCCAGGTTGTACATCAACCCATCCCACCCTGTCCAGCTTGTACATCAACCCATCCCACCCTTTCCAATTTGTACATCAACCCATCCCACCCTGTCCAGGTTGTACATCAACCCATCCCACCCTGTCCAGGTTGTACATCAACCCATCCCACCCTGTCCAGGTTGTACATCAACCCATCGCACCCTGTCCAGGTTGTACATCAACCCATCCCACCCTGTCCAGGTTGTACATCAACCCATCCCACCCTGTCCAGGTTGTACATCCACCCATCCCACCCTGTCCAGGTTGTACATCAACCCATCCCACCCTGTCCATGTTGTACATCAACCCATCCCACTCTGTCCAGGTTGTACATCAACCCATCCCACCCTGTCTAGGTTGTACATCAACCCATCCCACCCTGTCCAGGTTGTACATCAACCCATCCCACCCTGTCCAGGTTGTACATCAACCCATCCTACCCTGTCCAGGTTGTACATCAACCCATCCCACCCTGTCCAGGTTGTACATCAACCCATCCCACCCTGTCCAGGTTGTACATCCACCCATCCCACCCTGTCCAGGTCGTACATCAACCCATCCCACCCTGTCCAGGTTGTACATCAACCCATCCCACCCTGTCCAGGTTGTACATCAACCCATCCCACCCTGTCCAGGTTGTACATCAACCCATCCCACCCTGTCCAGGTTGTACATCAACCCATCCCACCCTGTCCAGGTTGTTCATCCACCCATCCCACCCTGTCCAGGTTGTACATCAACCCATCCCACCCTGTCCAGGTTGTACATCAACCCATCCCACCCTGTCCAGGTTGTACATCAACCCATCCCACCCTGTCCAGGTTGTACATCAACCCATCCCACCCTGTCCAGGTTGTACATCAACCCATCCCACCCTGTCCAGGTTGTACATCAACCCATCCCACCATGTCCAGGTTGTACATCCACCCATCCCACCCTGTCCAGGTTGTACATCAACCCATCCCACCCTGTCCAGGTTGTACATCAACCCATCCCAACCTGTCCAGGTTGTACATCAACCCATTCCACCCTGTCCAGGTTGTACATCAACCCATCCCACCCTGTCCAGCTTGTACATCAACCCATCCCACCCTTTCCAGTTTGTACATCAACCCATCCCACCCTGTCCAGGTTGTACATCAACCCATCCCACCCTGTCCAGGTTGTACATCAACCCATCCCACCCTGTCCAGGTTGTACATCAACCCATCGCACCCTCTCCAGGTTGTACATCAACCCATCCCACCCTGTCCAGGTTGTACATCAACCCATCCCACCCTGTCCAGGTTGTACATCCACCCATCCCACCCTGTCCAGGTTGTACATCAACCCATCCCACCCTGTCCATGTTGTACATCAACCCATCCCACTCTGTCCAGGTTGTACATCAACCCATCCTACCCTGTCCAGGTTGTACATCAACCCATTCCACCCTGTCCAGGTTGTACATCAACCCATCCCACCCTGTCCAGGTTGTACATCAACCCATCCCACCCTGTCCAGGTTGTACATCAACCCATCCCACCCTGTCTAGGTTGTACATCAACCCATCCCACCCTGTCCAGGTTGTACATCAACCCATCCCACCCTGTCCAGGTTGTACATCAACCCATCCCACCCTGTCCAGGTTGTACATCAACCCATCCCACCCTGTCCAGGTTGTACATCAACCCATCCCACCCTGTCCAGGTTGTACATCCACCCATCCCACCCTGTCCAGGTTGTACATCAACCCATCCCACACTGTCCAGGTTGTACATCAACCCATCCCACCCTGTCCAGGTTGTACATCAACCCATCCCACCCTGTCCAGGTTGTACGTCAACCCATCCCACCCTGTCCAGGTTGTACATCAACCCATCCCACCCTGTCCAGGTTGTACATCAACCCATCCCACCCTGTCCAGGTTGTACATCAACCCATCCCACCCTGTCCAGGTTGTACATCAACCCATCCCACCCTGTCCAGGTTGTACATCCACCCATCCCACCCTGTCCAGGTTGTACATCAACCCATCCCACCCTGTCCAGGTTGTACATCAACCCATCCCACCCTGTCCAGGTTGTACATCAACCCATCCCACCCTGTCCAGGTTGTACATCAACCCATCCCACCCTGTCCAGGTTGTACATCAACCCATCCCACCCTGTCCAGGTTGTACATCCACCCATCCCACCCTGTCCAGGTTGTACATCAACCCATCCCACACTGTCCAGGTTGTACATCCACCCATCCCACCCTTTCCAGGTTGTACATCAACCCATCCCACCCTGTCCAGGTTGTACATCAACCCATCCCACCCTGTCCTGGTTGTACATCCACCCATCCCACCCTGTCCAGGTTGTACATCAACCCATCCCACCCTGTCCAGGTTGTACATCAACCCATCCCACCCTGTCCAGGTTGTACATCCACCCATCCCACCCTGTCCAGGTTGTACATCAACCCATCCCACCCTGTCCAGGTTGTACATCAACCCATCCCACCCTGTCCAGGTTGTACATCAACCCATCCCACCCTGTCCAGGTTGTACATCAACCCATCCCACCCTGTCCAGGTTGTACATCAACCCATCCCACCCTGTCCAGGTTGTACATCAACCCATCCCACCCTGTCCAGGTTGTACATCAACCCATCCCACCCTGTCCAGGTTGTACGGAGTTGGGACAGCGCATCCACATAATGAGAGCTTCTGTAAATATTACTAAAACGATGCGCCATCAAGACAGCATATTTGTTCAGAAATACTAGCCATTACTCCGTCTCTCACCCCACCCACCAAACAAATTCTAAACAACAATTATAACTATTAAAATACAAACTACAACTTTATGACACGACAAGCGCCGGGTTAAGTAGATAGGTATTTGAGAAAAATCAAGTATCCCCTGTTAAGGATTTGGAACATGAACGAAGACCCTACTGCACTGGCAACGGAGTATAGGTGGCGAATGTGAACCCTAAACCCAGACATCTGATCAAATCAGTTTAGTCCTTTCGGGTAGATGGTCTTCTCTGCAAAACATTTTTTTGTAAATTAAACCTAAAAAAGAAAAACATGTATGATTAATGGTACATCTAAATAACGACTATCGGTCTACACCGGAGACGAGAATGCGTGATTATCCAATCATGGCACAGGGATGCATTCAGTCGTTACATGCCCATGCCACTGAACATTAAACAATGACCAATTGGACAAGACTGATGATAGTAACCCCACACCTCCACAAACACGTGTCGTTTTTATTAATAATTAATACATGGGCATTCAATAATTATTTGGGACGGTAAACCTGTAAAAACAAAATAAGCCATTAAATTGTGCATGAAATATATCTATCCTATGATAGTTGTACAGGAGACGGAAAACATGTGAAGCCGTACGAGCCAGCACTGCTGCAACCCGACAACCCGACATGCAGCCTAATCCCCCTAACAACTACACAATTGCACTAACACTACGACGTCTCACAGTGTCCTAAACGCTAGGGTCATTGTTCTGTAGAAGTCCATTGTTCATTGTAATTTGGTGGCCACCAGCATATCTTTCAGATTCTGCGTAGTTTTAAGTCTTGTAATCCATTTGGATTCACAATTCCGTCTGTAAATGGTTTCCAGTGAGGCGTCGTCAAAAAATAGCCCTGATTCCAAGATTGTAATTCGCAAATCGGATATTGAATGACCGGCTCCGTTAAAATGCTTGGCCACTTGTGTGTCGTTGTGATGTCGTATGTCCGATCTGTGATTATTTAGACGTGTTCGGAGTTGATTGCTAGTCTCACCCACGTATCTTGCGGGGCAGGCGTTGCAGGTAATTAGGTAAACCACGCTGGATGTACCGCAATAGTTGATTCTGTCCTGTGGTGGCCTCCTTGTGTTGTTAATAGGTGTGAAATCTACAAATACCGTACAGGCTAGACACCTTTTCATCTGACATTTCACGGCTTGTTCTTTCCTGTTCAGATTTTTAATGTCCGCTAGGGTAGTGCTTTTAATGTGCCTTAAAAAACGCGAAAAAAAAAGATGTGTATATGTTGGTTTAACGTAAACCTTGCTGTCAAGGTGACCGTCGAATTAAAGCGTTCGCCTTTATAGATCGAAGTGTCCAAGAAGTCTATTGAGTGTTTACTCGTAACTGACGTTAATTTTACGCAATTTAGTATGTCCAAAAAAAATAGGAATTCACCGTTCCCATGTCTCCAGAATCCGAAAATATCGTCCAAGTATCGTAAATAGATTAATGGTAATTTGTTGTATTTCCTTAGTGCTTGTTTCTCCCACTGAGCCATAACAAGATTGGCATAGTTGGGGGCAAATCGTTTCCCCATTACAGTGCCGAAAATTTGAAGGTACCAGTTTGATCCGAAGAAAATTTCGTTGTGTTCTAAGGAAATTTTAAGTAGTTCTAAAATGTCTGAGTCTGGGAGGTCAAAATCCGGGTTTCGTTAAAAAAAGCCTGTCTTACTGCTTCAGTTCCCAAAATATTGTCAATATTTGTGTACAGGCTTTTATCCACGGAGAACAGTAGCGCATCACTAGGAATTTCGATTTTAGTCACTTTATCAATTAAGTCTATAGTGTTTTTAACATACGAAGCATGTGTTACTGCTAAAAAATAGTCAATATACTCAGCTATTTTATATGATTCGCTGTTGCAATCGGATATGATTGGTCGTCCTGGAGGCATCTGAGACTGAGGCCATTTATCTTTAGCCTTATGAATCTTGAGCAATAGACAGAGCAGACGTGGTCGAGGTGTATCCGGTGGCTCTAAATAATCTCGTTGCTTCTTGGATATGTAGCCTGTTTGTCGTAATCTGTCTAGTGTTGCTGAAATGCAGACTGCGGCTTGTAGATAGACCGTTGTGTCTAGTTTAGCATAATGTTTTTTGTTCGCAAGCTGTCGATTCGCCTCTGCGACATAGTTTACTTTAGACATGATCACTGTGGCCGAGCCTTTATCTGCAGGTTTAATAATAATAGATGGGTTTCTCTTGAGTGCCGAAATCGACACCAATTGCGACTCTGACAAATTACCAACACTGTTCCGGTGTTTGTTAGTTATCGAGCTAAAATCTTTCAGTTGTTCCAATTTAGAGTTAATGTCCTCGTTGTGGCAAGGCGGATTCCAGGTTGATTTTGCTGTAAAGTTCTCTTTTAATTTGGTTGATTTCGTTCCGTGAAAAAATATCGTAGTTGAATATGTCTAGCAAAACACCTGATAGACGCCTGTGTGTCTTCTGCATCATTTGTATGAGGAGTTGGTATAAATTGTAATCCAAAATTTAGGATTTGCGCCTGTGTTTCAGATAACACTAGATGGCTTAAGTTGATAATCGTTGGATTGCGCAGATCATTTGATTTGTTTTGTGCGGTATGGTTGCCCTCAATGTTTCTTAGTTTAAATGGCACAACCAATGTTTTAGCATTTTGTTCGCTGTTTCTGGTGTCCAATGAATGTTGTCTGATGTGTCTGTCTTGAACGATGACTCCTGTAATTTAGCTATTACAACAATGGAATTGTATAATACAGAAAATAAATGAAACACAAAGTGTATGCAAACTTTGCAATTCCTGGTTGGCAGCAGAGCCAAGGCTGTTACCAGTAGATATACAATGTTATAACAGGAAATAATATAATTTGAATCACTGGTCGCTGCCAACCATTTATAACGGTAATGTAGCATTGTTGTAGATACAACGTGCAGTTTATAACTACAAGCAGACAGTTAATACACTACCATCAATAACAAGTAACAGTAGTGACGTGGTTGGTAGACCCAAAAATGAAAATTTTATTATTTTCACACATATATACAACACTAGTGCTAGATTGCAGAAGAACAATCCAATACAAAGCAATGCAATATGCAGTGGTATTTTCATTAAGACTAATCAGTGATAACACATTTAATACACGGTGTAGTATCTTCATAGACATAGTGTTTTAAGACACATGACTTTGAGAAGATACATAGCTGGTAATATTAGGTTTAGTTTGAATATCAGGCGAAATATTATTCCATACTATCGGCCCATTGCATAATAAACTGGATATGTCGTCCACTGCATGTTTTTGGTGTGAGTGTGTGCGCGCGCGTGTGTATGTGAGAGTGCGTGCGCACGCGTGTGCGTGCATGCATGCGTACGTGTATGCATGTGTGTGTGTGTGTGTGTGCATGTGTGCGTGTTTGTGTCCGTTGGAAACCGAATTCGCAAATTATATCTCCTAATGAATTTAGTTTTTATTTCAGGCGTACTCATATCGGTTCCACATATAGCGATATTACAAAGTGAGTATTTGTAATTTATCAGTTCATACTAAAAAGTACTTTTACCTGTGCAAGTGCATTCATTTCACATCATCGCTGGTGTACGTGCGCTGCTATGTGTTTGCGTTAGTCAAATAAAAAAAGTGGTACTCTCAATAACACAAAGGCTTCCATCCATGCACGAACGTACACACACTCGTACGTGCACACACAAACACACGCCACCCCACACACAAACTCCTGCGCCCACACATACACGTGCAGGCACGCACGCACGCGCACACGCACGCAGAGACACACACACAAATACACACAGATACACAGGCACACAGGCACACAGGCACACAGGCACACAGGCACACAGGCACACAGGCACACAGGCACACAGGCACACAGGCACACAGGCACACGTACACACGTACACACGTACACACCTACACACCTACACACCTACACACGTACACACGCAGACACGCAGACACGCAGACACGCAGACACGCAGACACGCAGACACGCAGACACGCAGACACGCACAAAAGCACAAACGCACACACGCACACACGCACACACGCACACACGCACACACGCACGCACACACGCACACACGTACACAAGCACACGGCACACGGCACACGACACACGGCACACGGCACACGGCACACGGCACACGGCACACGGCACCCGCGCACACGCGTACACGCGCACACGAGCACACGGGCACACGGGCACACGCGCACAAGCGCACACGCGCACAGGCGCACACGCACACACAAACACACAAACACTCGCACACTCGCACACTCGCACACTCGCACACTCGCACACTCGCACACTCGCACACTCGCACACTCGCACACTCGCACACTCGCACACTCGCACACTCGCACACTCGCACACTCGCACACTCGCACACACAAACACACAAACACACAAACACATTTCCCTTTCCTCCATTCCGTTATCCCCCTTCCTCCATATTTTCTTCCATTCCGTTATCCCCTTCCTCCCTATTTTCTTCCATTCCGTTATCCCCCTTTCTCCCTATTTTCTTCCATTCCGTTATCCCCTTCCTCCCGACATTCATCCATCCCTTCTTGCCTTCTACATCCTCCATTCGTCCCTTTCTTCCTTTCGTTCGTTCATCAATGATTCCGTCTATGCTTCCGTTCATGTGAGTGCGTGCGTGAGTCCGCTCGCCCACACGTCCGTCCTCCCGCTCGATCACCCGCCCGATCTCCCGCCCGCCCGTCCGTCCGCCAACCCGTCGTCAACTAGGCTGTTTCGCCTCGTTCTCCTTCAGGCTGCGACGACCCGTCCGTGTCGTTCGCTCTCATCAGCCCGGAGTCACAGGGCAAAGTGTCCTGGTGTCTCCACATCGACCGGTCACGTGTCACTTCGGTCCACTCGTGCCACCAGCACGCCTGCAGTCTCTCCGCCAATGTCTTTAGTTACCGAGACGGAGACTGCATCGTGCAGAAGTGCACGGACGGCGATGTCCTACTGACGCCCGTCTACCACAGCTACAACGTCTTCATACTCGCCGGTAAGTCGCACTGGTGGAGAGGGGAAGGTCATTTCTTAATATTAAGGTCATTTCTTAACATTAATACAGCACAATATCATTAACGATAATACTAATACATAAATGTACACAGGTGTATGTAACAATGCTAACAATGCTAATCATAAATAATTTCATATTTTAGTAAAACGTTATAATATTATATATAATACATATATATATATATGACTATTACATACAAATCTTATTCGTGGTTTAACATTATTTTACATTTAATTGTTTATCGCATAGATTATAAATATATATATATTTATTATATATATATATATATGTATATATATATATATAGATATAATATATATATGTATATATGTATATATATATGTATGTATGTATGTATATATATAAAATATATATGTATATATAATATATATATATATATATATATATACAGTTTAAGCGATAAAAGAATAAATGTAAAATAATAATATTAAATCACGATTAAGATTTGATGTAATAGTCATAATGTTGAGGACAATTGTGATCAGAAACATATGTCATTATCCATAACGCAGTATGCAGTACTTACAACTGCTCAGAACGCTTTACACTTCATCCCTAGCAGACATGTTCGATCAAATACCATCTCGACGTCTCCGTGAAGCAGTCACGTCCCCAACTATAGGGCGACCTTAATATGAAACGATGCAAAGTGCAATGACATTAAACAAATTTAGATACATACTATCTGTCTGCATTTCCCCCAAACCTATACCTAACCATAACCTCTTGGGCCGCTAAAAGACAGTGTGTGTGACATTCTCTTAATCCGCTCAGTGTGTTACATTCTCTTCATGTGCCCAGTGTGTGACATTCTCTTCATCTCCCCAGTGTGTGACACTCTGTCTGCTCAGTGAGTCACATTATCTTCATCTCCTCATTAAGCCACATTCTCTTCACCTGCTCAATGTGTTACATTCTCTCCATCTGCTCAATGTGTTACATTCTCTTCATCTGCTCAATGTGTGACATTCACTTCATCTGCTCAGTGTGTGACATTCTCATCATCTGCTCAATGTGTGACATTCCCTTCATCTGCTTAGTGTGTAACATTCTCCTCATCTGCTTGGTGTGTGACATTCACTTCATTTGCTCAGTGTGTGACATTCTCATCATCTGCTCAATGTGTGACATTCCCTTCATCTGCTTAGTGTGTAACATTCTCCTCATCTGCTTTGTGTGTGACATTCACTTCTTCTGCTCAGTGTGTAACATTCTCATCATCTGCTCAATGTGTGACATTCCCTTCATCTGCTTAGTGTGTAACACTCTCCTCATCTGCTTTGTGTGTGACATTCACTTCATCTGCTCAGTGTGTAACATTCTCATCATCTGCTCAATGTGTGACATTCCCTTCATCTGCTTAGTGTGTAACATTCTCCTCATCTGCTTTGTGTGTGACATTCACTTCATCTGCTCAGTGTGTGACATTCTCATCATCTGCTCAATGTGTGACATTCCCTTCATCTGCTTAGTGTGTAACATTCTCCTCATCTGCTTTGTGTGTGACATTCACTTCATCTGCTCAGTGTGTGACATTCTCATCATCTGCTCAATGTGTGACATTTCCTTCATCTGCTTAGTGTGTAACATTCTCCTCATCTGCTTTGTGTGTGACATTCACTTCATCTGCTCAGTGTGTAACATTCTCATCATCTGCTCAATGTGTGACATTCCCTTCATCTGCTTAGTGTGTAACATTCTCCTCATCTGCTTTGTGTGTGACATTCACTTCATCTGCTCAGTGTGTGACATTCTCATCATCTGCTCAATGTGTGACATTCCCTTCATCTGCTTAGTGTGTAACATTCTCCTCATCTGCTTTGTGTGTGACATTCACTTCATCTGCTCAGTGTGTGACATTCTCATCATATGCTCAATGTGTGACATTTCCTTCATCTGCTTAGTGTGTAACATTCTCCTCATCTGCTTTGTGTGTGACATTCACTTCATCTGCTCAGTGTGTGACATTCTCTTCTTATTTGTATTCTGTGGATTCTCTCAGTCTTCTTGTCATTGCACTGTTAATTACTTCTCACGTAATTCATGTTGCTCACGTACATTTACATATTTAGATATCAGGCCCATATAAGCACATTATTTATTTTAGGTATTTAAACGGCTAATTCATTTACTTTATGTATAATATATACACTTGTAAATATATATATTTATTTTATTCAGGTTTATCTAACTTACATTTTATGTAATTTTACATGCTACTTTTAAATCACATTCGTTTACCTTTCTATTTAATATTTCTATTTAATATGGTTTAGGTCATTTAATGTATTTTACTTATACTCTACGATTGTCAGCGCCTTTGAGCAGATTTGTTATCCGGACACACGGCGCTCTATAAATGCTTTATAATAAATAATAAATAATAATAAAATAAATGCATTATAATTACCGTTCACATATTATTGTATTTGCTATTTAATGTTAACAGGAGTAAGACAATATTAAGTATTAGTTCATTGTATATATGAACCTTCGATACTGTAGTTACCGTTGTGAGAGACGTTAGCGTCGTTGACGGAAGAGTCAGGCTGCAGTATCAATGACGTCACGTGTTCTTCTCCGGCAGACCCAAATCCTTGTGAGTTGGACACGTGCAGCAACGGCGGCATTTGTCTGGCGAAAGTGGGCCATAATGGGACGACTTGTTTGGAGTCATCACATCCATATAGTGATTGTTTTGAATGCATATGTCCGGCCGGATACAGTGGAGAGCGCTGTACGGAAGGTAGGGACAGCACACACCCACACTGTAATTGGTAATGTTTTCTTATTAATTAATTTATTTATTTATTTAAACCTACATTAATATCTTTATTATATTCTTTTTTAACAAATGGCAAATTTATAGATTCTTGTATACTTGTGTTTGGTAATTATATTTAGTCATTTATTATTATTTTCTAAATAAAATATATTCTTGTGATTTTTTTATATTTTGTATATAATATCTATTGCTAGAGTGTATGTGCACATTGAAAATCACGCAATAAAGATGTTGACATGAAGCCTCTACTTCCTACTACGAGTACGTCGCGGTAACATGAAGCCTCTACGAGCGAGTGACCGTGACAAGAATCCTCTACTTGCTGCTACGAGTGGGCGGCGTTAAGTTGAAACCTCTACTTGCTCCTACGAGTGAGTGGCGGTGACATGAATCCTGTACTTGCTGCTACGAGTGAGTGGCGGTGACATGAATCCTCTACTTGCTGCTACGAGTGGGCGGCGTTAAGTTGAAACCTCTACTTGCTGCTACGAGTGAGTGACGGTGACATGAATCTTCTACTTCCTGCTGCACAGAGAGTGGCTGTGACAAGAAGCCTCTACTTGCTGCTACGAGTGAGTGGCGGTGACATGAAGCCTCTACTTGCTGCTACGAGTGAGTGACGATGACATGAATCCTCCACTTGCTACTACGAGTGAGTGGCTGTGACAAGAAGCCTCTACTTGCTGCTACGAGTGAGTGACGATGACATGAATCCTCCACTTGCTACTACGAGTGAGTGGCTGTGACAAGAAGCCTCTACTTGCTGCTAGCAGTGAGTGGCGGTGACATGAATCCTCCACTTGCTACTACGAGTGAGTGGCGGTGACATGAAGCCTGTACTTGCTGCTACGAGTGAGTGGCGATGACATGAAGCCTCATGTCATCGCCACTGTGTGGTGTGTGGTGTGTGTTTCAGAGATGGATGAGTGTGAGAGCGTCCCTTGTCTCAATGATGGTGTCTGCGTCGACGGCATCAACAGCTACACGTGTTCGTGCCCGCCTGGTCGACACGGACTGCAGTGCGAGCTAAGTACGTAACATTGACCCATCTTCTACGGTGTAGTAGTTGTAGTAGTCGTAGTGGTAGTGTTGTTGTTGGTGGTGGTATTACTACTAGTAGTAGTGAAAACAGCAGTTGCAGGAGTAGTAGTAGTGGTGGTGGTGGTGGTGGTGGTGGTAGTATAGCAGTAATAACAGTAGTAGTAGTAGTAGTAGTAGTAGTAGTAGTAGTAGTAGTAGTAGTAGTAGTAGCAGTAGCAGTAGTAGTAGTAGTAGTAGTGGTAGTAGTAGTACATTGTAGTAGTAGTAGCAATAGTAGTAGTAGTAGTAGTAGTAGTAGTAGTAGTAGTAGTAGTAGTAGTAGTAGTAGTAGTAGTAGTAGTAGTAGCAGTAGTGATGGAGGTGTTGATGGTTGTGGTGGTGGTAGTGTTGTTGTTGTTGGTAGTGGTGGTGGTTGTGGTGGTGGTGGTGGTGGTAGTGTTGGTGGTGGTGGTGGTGGTGGTGGTGGTGGTGGTGGTGGTGGTGGTGGTGGTGGTGGTGGTGGTGGTGGTGGTGGTGGTGGTGGTGGTAGTGTTGATGATGGTGGTGGTGGTGGTGGTGGTGGTGGTGGTGGTGGTGGTGGTGGTGGTGGTGGTGGTGGTGGTGGTGGTGGTGGTGGATGAAGTGTTGGTGGTGGTGGTGGTAATAATAGGAGCAGTAATAATAATAATAATAATAAAGTCTTATTATATTCGAGCTCGTGAATGTAGGCTAAGGTTTCCATTTTAGAGACTTGAACCTCGAGCGCCAAACTTTCAGGGATTAATCTACGATCCCTCAAATAGGACGTGCCGCTATATATTTTCAAAATACACCATATGTGTCAAGACATCTTTATGGGGTAAATCTTTTGATTCATTAACGGTTCTGAACTTTAAACGTAATGTACACGTAACACTTAAAACGTAAAAGGTAAAACGTAACCTAATAATTATGTCTAACCTCTTGCCAATAGAATAGCAATACGAATATTATTTGACAATTCTACACTATCACGACTAGGGCCTATCGATGGACGCGAACTTCACTTTCTCTCCGACCTTCGTAATTTTGAACAAACAACGAGTATCTGCGAATGCATTATGGTGTTTATGCCAAGGCAACTCGTCAGGTGTCGGGCATTTTTGCGAGTAATGGTAATAATAATAATAATGCTAACATATTTAATATGTAGCTACCTTCCACGTAATTGTTCTGGGCGCGTTATGATGCATGATAAAATCTCGAAAATAAAAAATAACCAATAATAATAATAGTTATCTTGAATAAATATTAAATATATATATAAACCAGGAACGCTGCCATTATATAAATTTTATCTAAATCACTATGCCTATTAAAACAACGACCAACCCCATGTTACTACATGTGCATGCAGTATAACATTTATTAAAACAACGACCACCCCATGTTACTACATGTGCATGCAGTATAACATTTATTAAAACAACGACCACCCCATGTTATTACATGTGCATGCAGTATAACATTTATTAAAACAACGACCACCCCATGTTACTACATGTGCATGCAGTATAACATTTATTAAAACAACGACCACCCCATGTTACTACATGTGCATGCAGTATAACATTTATTAAAACAACGACCACCCCATGTTACTACATGTGCATGCAGTATAACATTTATTAAAACAACGACCACCCCATGTTACTACATGTGCATGCAGTATAACATTTATTAAAACAACGACCACCCCATGTTACTACATGTGCATGCAGTATAACATTTATTAAAACAACGACCACCCCATGTTACTACATGTGCATGCAGTATAACATTTATTAAAACAACGACCACCCTATGTTACTACATGTACATGCAGTATAACATTTATTAAAACAACGACCACCCCATGTTACTACATGTGCATGCAGTATAACATTTATTAAAATAACGACCACCCCATTTTACTACTTGTGCTTGCAGCTTCACATTCATTAAAACAACCAACATTTCAGGTTTAGTTTCCCTAACATTTTTTAGTTGTCAAATGTTAACGGATAACTGTTAGCTGCAATTATACTATTGCTTCATTTGGTTTAAAATCATTATTACTATTTGTTTGTTAATGCAAATGTCATCGCGTATGCATGTGTGTGAGTGTGTGCGTGCGCGTGCGAGCGTGCGTGCGTACGTGTGTATGTATGCGTGTGTGTATGTATGCGAGTGTGTGTGTGTGTGTGTGAAAGAGTGCGTGCGTGCGTGTTTGCTTGCGTGCGTTTTTGTGTGCGTGCGTGATTATGAGCGTGTGTGCGTGTCGTCATTATGTATTATTTGTTTAGCCAAATGCATACATACAAAAAAAATACCTTAGGCGCTGGAAACTACTGAACACAGTAAGTTAAACATGATTCATATTTCACTTTATAGTCTATGATTAAGGATGCTAGAATCCACCACCAGGGAATATGCAGGTGTGGTGGTGGTGGTGGTGGTGGTGGTGGTGGTTGTGGTGGTGGTGGTGGTGGTGGAGGGAATATGCAGGTGTATCGTATTGAACGATGAGCTTAATATTAACATATTTCGGAACCAAAGGTGTTTTCGTGTTGTTTGAAAGCGACCGACGATTCATGGTTTCTGTGTACAAGTTCACGGCCATATGTCTACAGAGTCGTTGTGACGTTGAGCATCGCCTATAAGGTGTTTTCGTGTTGTTTGAAAGCGACCGACGATTCGTGGTTTCTGTGTACAGGTTCACGGCCATATGTCTACAGAGTCGCTGTTACGTTGAGCATCGCCTATAAGCCTGACGCGACATTTAAGTCAGAGATCAGAGACTCGCTCCGTGAATACGTACGTACAATATATATGATCTACAATAGTGTTTCTGTTCTGTAAGCTAATGTATTACTAGCGTATGTGTGCGTGCGTGCGTGTGTGCGTATGTGTGTGTGTGTGGGGGTGGGGTGGGTGTATGGGTGGGTGTGCGTGCGTGTGTGCGTGGGTGCGTATGGGTGTGTGTGTGCGTGTATGCGTGTGTGGATGCGTACGTGTGCGTGTGTGCGTGCGTGTGCGTGAGTGTGTGCGTGAGTGTGCGGGCGCATATGTGTTAGGGACGTTATATGTAGCGTCCTCCGGAGGATGGGAATTTTTACAATTAGTTTCTGTTGAAAGACACTATTTTAACAATATCTGGTAGTTGTTTACGTTTACAGTTTGTTTCGTACCTTTCTGCTGATGGCTACAACGATGCAACCGTTGAACAGATAAACACAGAGTAAGTATTACACAATATTTATCAGCTACAACCCGGACTGCATTGTGAAATGGTCGTAATATCTAACTGCGGTTGGCACGTCATAGGTTGAACAACATAAGTTGTGTTGGCACGTCATAGGTTGAACAACGTAAGTTGTGTTGGTATGTCATAGGTTGAACAACATAAGTTGTGTTGGTATGTCATAGGTTGAACAACATAAGTTGTGTTGGTATGTCATAGGTTGAACAACGTAAGTTGTGTTGGTATGTCATAGGTTGAACAACATAAGTTGTGTTGGTATGTCATAGGTTGAACAACATAAGTTGTGTTGGTATGTCATAGGTTGAACAACGTAAGTTGTGTTGGTATGTCATAGGTTGAACAATATAAGTTGTGTTGGTATGTCATAGGTTGAACAACATAAGTTGTGTTGGTATGTCATAGGTTGAACAACGTAAGTTGTGTTGGTATGTCATAGGTTGAACAACGTAAGTTGTGTTGGTATGTCATAGGTTGAACAACATAAGTTGTGTTGGTATGTCATAGGTTGAACAACGTAAGTTGTGTTGGTATGTCATAGGTTGAACAACATAAGTTGTGTTGGTATGTCATAGGTTGAACAACGTAAGTTGTGTTGGTATGTCATAGGTTGAACAACGTAAGTTGTGTTGGTATGTCATAGGTTGAACAACGTAAGTTGTGTTGGTATGTCATAGGTTGAACAACATAAGTTGTGTTGGTATGTCATAGGTTGAATAACGTAAGTTGTGTTGGTATGTCATAGGTTGAACAACATAAGTTGTGTTGGTATGTCATAGGTTGAACAACATAAGTTGTGTTGGTATGTCATAGGTTGAACAACGTAAGTTGTGTTGGTATGTCATAGGTTGAACAACATAAGTTGTGTTGGTATGTCATAGGTTGAACAACATAAGTTGTGTTGGTATGTCATAGGTTGAACAACGTAAGTTGTGTTTGTATGTCATAGGTTGAACAAGGTAAGTTGTGTTGGTATGTCATAGGTTGAACAACATAAGTTGTGTTGGTATGTCGTAGGTTGAACAACGTAAGTTGTATTGGTATGTCATAGGTTGAACAGCATAAGTTGTGTTGGTATGTCATAGGTTGAACAACGTAAGTTATGTTGGTTTGTCATAGGTTGAACAACATAAGTTGTGTTGGTTTGTCAGATTGAACAAATGGACAAGTCATTCTTAAATTAATTACCATTTTACCATTTTTCTTACAGTGCTTCAATCCAGTGCGGTCCATTGGTAGTTGTTAATAATAAGTTAGCATATTCCATGAAAATAACAGTTATTCGAGTCGCTTTTAGAAGGTCTTAGGTGAATACATGTTACATGATTTTAATTACATATTTGTCACAAGGAGATACGTTACGGTACACGTATGGCACATTTAGTGGTTATATTACAATTCAGTTGCTAACCAAACTGTATATCTGTATCGTCACGGGAGTATAACATT
>OZ023215.1:53429977-53534977 GCA_963995525.1 Escarpia spicata
GTTTGTTCGGGTTATTGGCAAAGGGTACACATTACTCTGTCTGATGTCATATTTGGTATGCCTTTTGTCAGGCAGCAGATAGTTTAATCTGTGTGTACTAACTTTAATCTTATTGAAATATTTTTGGCAAAGGCAGTCCCATCTTGCTTTCAATGTCTCCAATTTAACATACCTGAGTATCTCAGCGTAACTTATTGCAGGAAAAATACACTTTAATGCTCTTTTTTGTATCATTTCAATACTGTCAGATAAATATTGTGGCAAGTTAGTGTGCCATACAGGGCATGCATATTCTAAAACAGGTCTCACAACACTGACATATATAGTGACCAGATCATTCTGGGTAAGTCCTACTCGCTTTAACTGATACAACATGTACAATCGTTTCCCGGCCTTTTTCACAATATTTTCGACATGCTTATTCCATGTCAGATCCTGTGAAATTGTAACACCTAGAAGTTTGGCATGGTCTATTTGATCTAAATCTTTTCCATCGATCGTTATATTCGGGATAGCGTTTCGAAAATTGCGGTCTTGTGCAAAACAGATGATCATCTCTTGATTTTCCTAAATTAATTTTCATATCATTCTGTTCTGTCCACTTAGCGGCAACGTCAACCGATTCTTGTATAACAGATACACCCTTTCTGTCGCATACTTCGAACAATGTACTGTCATCTATATATTTATATAACGGAACAGGCGTTTCTAAATCATTTATGTAGACTAGAAAACATTTAGGCCCAGACAGTGTTCCTTGTGGTACACCCCCATTGGGGTGACCAGGATGCGAATATTCATTTCCTATTTTTACTTGTTGAGTTCTGTCCAGTAAAAATGTTGCCATCCATCTTATAATATGTGAAGGCAAACCATACAACTGTAGCTTTTCTAGTAACAAATGATGATTAATAAGGTCAAACGCTTTGCTAAAATCTAGCATTACAACACGGACATAAGAGTCCAATTTATCAGTCGCCTCATACCATGTGTGTATCATTTCGACAAGAACGTCTGTTGTGAAAGTTCCACTAATTTCACCAAATTGCTTAGCATCAATTTATCCTTCAATTGTGTCATCCACCCATTTCATTATTATTGATTCAAACACCTTAGCAGCTATTGGAGTTAGTGAAATTGGTCTAATGTCTTTTTCAATCGACACAGGTGGGTTTGTTTTTGGTAAAGGTATTATGTTGGCCATTTTCATTCCATAGGGAGTACACCTTCTCTTAGAGACTTGTTAAAGATAGCAGTTAATGGAGGAGCGAGGACGTTTGCGTGATTTCTTAACACCCACGCAGGAATGTTATCAGGCCCAGTAGCCTTGTTCACCTTAACATTCTGTAAAGCTTTAAAAGTAGTCATTACATCGATGACATACTGATCTGGCAGTTCCTCGTTTACTGTGAATATTTTGTGATCCTTATTTAAACGAGGTAAATGTTCACTTACAGATACAAAAAACTCGTTCATTCTACTGGCTAGTAACGCGCAATCACCATTCGTTGTTTTGTTAGCAAGACCTTGCATGCATGAATTGTCATTTGTTTTAAGTCCCATTATTTTTTTCATATTTTTCCACCAATCGTGGGAACCTAATTCATTCAGTGCTGCAATTTGTGTTTGATAAAAATTGTACTTAAGTTTCGAAGCGGCGCGGTTAACCTTATTACGCAATATGTTTGCTTGGTTCAAATCACCACTCATGTGAGCGCGCTGTCTTTTACGTATTAATGCTCTAAACCAGTCCGTAACCCATGGTTTATCAGCTGTGTGCCGCGTCACGACCTTAGTAGGAAAGCATATTTCCATGAGGTTGCAAATAACTATTTTATAATATAAATACTGATCTGCACATGACTCCAGCCTAAATAGTGGTTCCCATTTAATGGCAGACAAAGCCATAGCGAATGCGGCTTTTTCATTTGGCCCCATACACCTTACGGTTAAACGTGTCACACACCCAGTGTCAACTAAACGGTTACATTTTGGTTTAAGCAACACCATGTTGTGGTCTGATGACCCAAGTTCGGAAATAGTAACAGGCGATGTATATACCTCATCCATGTTCGTCCATATTTTATCTAATATCGTGTCACATGACATAGGTCATGTGACACGACCGTAAATTATTATACAGAGAAAAAACAAAAAAGTGTCTTGAGAGGTAAATATACCCAACATAATTAACCAATAAACCGGATCATCACTGCATTCAAGGAAGACCAAAACAGTTATAGATACATTTCTAGCATTGCTTTATTTCTAAAATACTAGACAAGGTTGTAGCTAGCGCCGTCTATGGTCTCACCTTAGCACAGATGTCATAACTAATGTGTTACAATCACATAATAAACAATTTCATTCAATTGAAACGGCTTTTTTAAAAGTACATAATGATATTAATATAAACATTGATAATGGTAGAATAATTGCCCTAACCTTACTATCTGCAGCCTTTGATACTATCGATCATGACATTCTAATTAAACGTTTATCAAAGTGGTACAGCATATCTGGCACAGCTCTGAGCTGGTTTTCTTCATACCTAACTGATCGATGCCAAACCATGAAGATTGGAAACTGCTTTTCGGCTGCACTCTACCGAAACCCAACTAATTTGTGTTAATAACAGTCATAATCTAAACTCTAAACAATCATCTTTATGCAGATGATACCCAGATTTACATTTCTTTATCTATGCTTAATACTAATTACTCCTTAGATCAGCTCAGAAATTGTCTTAATGACATTTTCGTTTGGATGACTGAGAGTAGATTGAAATTAAATGCTGATAAAACATAGTTTTCTGTGATTGGTACAAAGGCAGCATGACAAAATAATTAAAATCTTTGTCCCATACCTATGCTTAGCCTGTATGTTACGCCTGCATCTTCAGCACCAAATCTTTCATGATACTTTCAATTTTAGACGGCATATTTATAAAACAAGTCGCTGCTGCTATTATAATATTCTTAATTTACGACGTATTCGCCGTTATTTGCCTCTTTCTGATACAAAAGCTATCTCAACTGCTTTTGTTACCAGTAGACTTGACTATTATAACTCCCCTTTTCCCAATAATTAATGCCCTTAAGGATATCACTAGGTTACAACGCGTACAGAATTTCTTAACTAGGGTTGTGATTCAGTCTCCGCGGTTTTCCCCCTATGTGCCTTTCCTGAAGTCCTTGACTGGCTTCCTTTTCGATATCGTATTATTTTTAAAGATCTGTACCAGCAGGCACTTTCATGTAAGCAACCAGCATATTTATATTCAATGCTTACTCTTGTAAAAAGCCCATCCAGCTTCAATCATCTAATTCTGATTTACTTTTTTTTCCTAGAGTCAATACTAGTATTGAAACTAGGACATTTTTGTTGCTGCACCAACTCTCTGGAATATGTTCCCTCTTAGTGTTAGACCAAGTGAAAATATTACACAATTTCGCCGTCATTTAAAACTACCTTTATAACTTTGCATATCCACCTTAGCTCCCTGGCGTACCGATCCATCTGTTGACGACTTCAATATGGCTTATCGATTCTGATATTTACTAACCCTTTCGTATTGATGGACCTCTGAGTTTTGTTTTCGAGGATTTAGGCGCAAAAAATTACCTTATTAGTATTATTATTATTATTATTATTATTCATAGCTTGTGTCGTCAGAGGTATTCCTTTAGTCAGAGCTTGTGTCGTCAGAGGTATTCTCTTTATTCACTGCTTGTGTCGGCAGACGTACCATTCCAATTATTCGTTGCTTGTGACGTCAGAGGTATTCACTCCGTATCCATTGCTTGTGTCGTCAGAGGTATTCCCCTTATTCGTTGCTTATGTCAACGCATTTAAATTACCAAGCAGAGTCACTCAGCGATCCGCCATTTTGAATTTGAACTGGTAGCGTATACAATATCATTACGTTTACACATGAATAATAGAGGGCACTGCGCGAGTGATTATTCTTGGTATATAATTGCTTTGCGTATGTCTTCAGAGGTATTCCCTTTATTCGTTGCTTGTGTTACCAGATCTATTCCCTTATTCATTGCTTGTGACGTCAGATGTATTCCCTCCGTATTTATTGTGTGTGTCGTCAGAGGTATTCCCTCCGTATTTATTGTGTGTGTCGTCAGAGGTATTCCCCTTATTCGTTGCGTATGTCTTCACAGGTATTCCCCTTATTCATTGATTCAGTCCACGTCACGTACTGTATTGAAATTGATTGAGGAAATCACAAATGCTAAGGACAGTAAAAGCAGTCGTCGGTGTATTTATTGATCTTAAAAAGGCGTCCGATACAGTAGACCATGAGATACTTACCCAAAAAATGATATGTTGTGCGTGGAATAACAAATGATTGGATTAAAAACTACCTTTCGAACAGGAAGCAATTTGTATATAATGACGGTTGCGTTTCGGAGATATTAGATGTCACATGTGGAGTTCCGCAAGGGTCTATTTTAGGTTGTAACCTATCAACGTTAGTAAAATTCATACTTTTTGCTGAATATACGAATATATTTTTTACCGGTAACAATCTGACAGAACCACGTGACATGTTAAATAGACAACTTGCCAAATTGTGCAAATGGTTTGCTGTAAACAAATTATCAATCAACTTGTCAAAAACGAATTATATGTTAGTTTGGAACCGTCCACCAGATGTTGACATTAATCTGTGTGTAAATAACGAACGAATAACCAGAGTATGTGTGACAAAATGTCTGGGAGTATGCATTGATGACCAGCTAAACTGGAGACATCACATCACGGTTAGAACAAAACTGTCGAAAGTAGCAGCAATTATTCGCAAAGTAAGTTGTTTAATTAATCAGGATGGAATGTACATATTGTATTGTTCCCTGTTTTGTCATATATTAGCTATTGCAGCGAAATATGGGGTAACACCCATGTCTCAAACACCAGGTGTATAACTGTGCTGAAGAAACGAGTAGTTCGTCTGATCTGTGGCGTAAAGCGTTTGGAGCATACCAGCACTCTATTTAAGCAACTGTGTATTTGACGTTTGTAGACTTAGTTAAATTTAAGAGAGCGATAATGTTGTATAAGGCAATGAACTACCAAATAGTTTGCAAACAATGTTTAAACGGTGTGTCTCAGTCACCTTTCGAAGTCATCACGTGCGTACCACACAAAAATGTATATTTCAGTTTATGGAGTAAAACTGTGGAATACCCTACACGAAACCATCATCAGCAGTTGAAGCATAAAGGCCTTTAAAGAAACTATAATTCCCATCTTCTTTCTATGTACTAGAGCTAAGAAAAATATCCAAATAATTGTAACAAGACATTACATAGTCTACGCACTGTATATTGCATTATTTGAGAAGTTGAAATATGTTGTAATGTGTTGTATTAGTACAACAAATAACCATACTGGTTGGGGGTGAACAATACATAAGTATTACACTTCTGTTCACCCCCTTTCCACCAACACCTATGAGTACTTTTTTTCACATGTTAAAAATTTTGTATTTTGGAATAACGGAATGAATAATTGTTTTATGTTGTTGTTGGAAATAAATTACTTACTTACTTAACTAGATATTGAGTAGCAAAACCTTGTTAATGTTGCATTCTGAAATCGTCCATTTTTAAATAAAAATTTCCACTGAATCACCATCCTCCATTTATTATATATAACTTTTTCACCTCCGTATAAACTTTTGTTCACATAATATGCCATTTTAATATATAAAAAACGGCGCAAAAGATAGTTATATGTGGGTTTCATACAGTTATTATTCCTTTGACCGGACCTAGCGACAGGTAATTTTGCAAAAGCGTAATTTATTGAGTAATATATAAAAATTGCCAAAGTTACATAATTTTATATAGTAGCAAGTATGACCAAATAAGGAAAACAGGTCCACGTTATACATGTATAAAACTTCTCAAAGACAGTTATAAATGGTTGTTTAATTCAGACTGCAACTTTATTATTATAAGTAGGATGATTAAATTAACACAATTGTTTAATTGTACTTTTTCTTAATTTTCAGGCGCTGTATTCTTCTGCAGTTTCGATGGTAACGACAGTTGTGGGGTAACGGTAGAAGAGGGCGACGTGTTGTGGTTGCTAAGCAAAGTCTCGACGCCATCGATTAATACCGGTCCGAGGGTGGCGCACTCTGGCGAATACTACATGTACTGCGAGGCTAGCGGCAAGAAACCACACAGCTTAGCCCGGTAATCACTTCACTCGTCTGAGATTACAAGTTGTTGTACGCGATCTTGTTATACGCTATCGAATCTGTAACATTTATATATTCTATCAATTGTACATTTACAAACTCGTGCGAATCATTCGTAAATTGAACAGTCTGTAATGGAAATAGACTGGATCCCGTTGTGAAAATATGATAATGTGTATTATTCCACACCAACCAACTCTCCGTCGTTCGTATGGACGGAGTCTGGGTCATCTTAACTCAGCAAATAAACCGCTATCCCAGAGTTTGAAACCTCCACCATTTGATGTTCAGCGAATAAACGAGTGTGTGTGTGTGTGTGTGTGTGTGTGTGTGTGTGTGTGTGTGTGTGTGTGTGTGTGTGTGTGTGTGTGTGTGTGTGTGTGTGTGTGTGTGTGTGTGTGTGTGTGTGTGTGTGTGTGTGTGTGTGTGTGTGTGTGTGTGTGTGTGTGTGTGTGTGCGTGTGTACGTTTGTGATTGTGTGTGTGTTTTGTGAGTGTATTTGTGCGTGCGTGCGTGCGCGCGCATGTGTGTGTTTGTTATTCCTAGACCTTTATTATGTATTATATATGCAAGCTTTCATAATTTGACTGATTGTTGAACTTAAGAACTTCTTCTGACACTGATGTCCGTAACTCTAATTAATGTTATGCTAAATTGTACATCTAATTTGTTAGTGTATTATTTTGTTGTGTATGTTTTGGTGGGTTACTCGCGGTACGTGAAGTTGTGGAACGACTAGTCACGTGTGTGGGAGGGGGCGTTAAATGCGAGACATTCGATCCAAAGCTAAATTGACAAAAAAATCTTGTCTGTCATTTCGACCATCACAGGTTGATAAATATGTTGATAAGTTGTTGTTGTTTTGTCATTGCTTATGGAACGTCTGTTACCGTCGTCTTGTAACTTCACAGATCAAAGTAAAGTTGTGATATACAAATTCCCTATACTTTACAATTATGGAAATAATTTTGGAGTGCCCTAGGGTGACCTTAATTGCGTGGTGGCTGTATTACCGAGCAATGCGAGAACTGCACTAACGTAACCCTGACTATGTTCTTCTAGATTGTCGACACCCATCATTCCTCACGCTGGCCTCGTGTGCGTGTCGTTCTGCTACCATATGTTCGGAATCAACATGGGCAGTCTCACGCTGTACTTCAACGACTCACTGTCGGAAGTCCGGTCAGTGTGGATACACGCAGGCCATGCCGGGAAAGAGTGGCTCAATGTTGAACAGACCGTGTCTGTGGGTAGCGCGATACAGGTGCGTTGAAATAAAAACCACTCAATTATTGAGTGTTTTTGTTATTACCAATTGTTCTAGATTTCTTGTACCATATTGAAGGATCCGCTAGAAAAATTTGGAATCAGAGCGTTGTGAATTTGGTGTAGAAATATCGAAAAAACGTTGAAATAGTAATCAGCTAAGTGCCATTATAGTGTAAATAATATTCATAAAATAGCTATAAACATATAGTAAGGAACACGTTTTGTTAAACATTAGCCAGAGAAAGTAGGTTAGAGTAACGTAATCATTTAGATAAGTTTGGTTTGTATCATCTTTTAGATCCTACGTATGGCTTACTTTTGTTATTCTAGTCTAACCTTGATCACGTGTCAATTAATTTCAACAATTATAAAACTGTTCACTTCTTTCCTTTGTGCAGCTGACCTTTGAAGCAGCCGTCGGACGGTCCTATGAGAGCGACATTGCCATTGACACTATTGTGATCACGGATGGGCCTTGCGAAGGTATAGCAGTTTATCTTGAATAATTGCTACAAATATTTCTGTTATTTTCTTACTCTTTATCAAAAGACGTAACTAGAGGAAGGTTCTTTTTTATTTGACGGTATATGTACACTTTAGAACAACTATAAGTTAATGAACGTTTGTTACACATTTGTGTAATATTCTAGAAGACACACATGACAGTGTTTTGTTAAGCTTGTTGTATGAAGTGTTTGAGATTGTTTCCGGTTTTCGTTTGGTCCGTTCGGAACAATTTAACACGCAGGGACAAACTGTAATATTACTAAAAAATCTAACTATTTTCAGGCTACATTGGGGAAACAACAGCGGCTACCAAGTTGACGTTGTCAAAGGCTAATCCGACAACTTATGGTGAAATGAGGTTTAATGCAACAACTACTGATGCGACAACAAATGTTGCGACAACTCCTGGGACAAGAACATACGCTGCGACAACAACAACATACACTGCGACCAGTGAGACAACCAATGGAGAGAGTACCTCTGATAGTGTCGTTTCTACAACGCCTAAAGGTTCTTATGATTATTACCTACGTTTCTTCATGTCGACAAATCAGATAGAGTATTTAGAATATTGCTCTGATGATGATGATTATTATTATTATTATTTGAATAATTCTTTATAAATGTTAACTTGGCTATTTTTTAAAACGTCAGTGAATTGTGCAAGCGCAAAGTGTGCCTCTATTTGGCGGATACCGGCGTTGTGTAAGACAACATTATTATCATTATTATTATTATTATTATTAGTAGTAGTAGTAGTAGTAGTAGTAGTACATTGTAGTAGTAGTAGTAGTAGTAGTAGTAGTAGTAGTAGTAGTAGTAGTAGTAGTAGTAGTAGTAGTGGTAGTAGTAGTACATTGTAGTAGTAGTATTAGTAGTAGTAGTAGTAGTAGTACATTGTAGTAGTAGTAGTAGTAGTAGTAGTAGTAGTAGTAGTACATTGTAGTAGTAGTAGTAGTAGTAGTAGTAGTAGTAGTAGTAGTAGTAGTAGTAGTAGTAGTAGTAGTAGTAGTAGTGGTAGTAGTAGTAGTAGTACATTGTAGTAGTACTAGTAGTAGTAGTAGTAGTAGTACATTGTAGTAGTACTAGTAGTAGTAGTAGTAGTAGTAGTAGTAGTAGTAGTAGTAGTAGCAGTAGCAGTAGTAGTAGTAGTAGTAGTACATTGTAGTAGTAGTAGCAATAATAGTAGTAGTAGTAGTAGTAGTAGTAGTAGTAGTAGTAGTAGTAGTAGTAGTAGTAGCAGTAGCAGCAACACCAGTATCAATAGCAGTAGCAGTAGCAGTAGTGACATTATTGTTATTATTATTATTATGCATTTATTTGTTTTTCTACCACAAATATGTATGCGTCCATCATCCCGTCACCAAGCACCATTGACATTGTCTACTGTTTCACAGTTCCCTGCAAAAACGTCGCCAACTACCAACTTCTAAGTGCGCGTAGCCGCAACTTGGCGTCGTTGTGCGGCATCTACCGGAACCGGAAGAAGATGTCGCTAAGCGCATGTGCAGAGGAGGCTTGCGCGGATAATATGAACACGTTTAACTACTACGACAGTGAATGCAGACTGGATGACTGTCGCGAAGGACAATACGTTCTAAGAGACACGCTGGGCAGCTACGACGTCTACATATACACAGGTGGGGAATATGTTGACATTGAAACATAACAAATTCATTGACGTACGATTCTGTTTACACATTTTACCTGTTTATATTTTGTTTCATATTGCAGTCTGATTTAAAATATTAAGGTGTTACATTAGACAGGCATGCTAAGAACTTCATCCCACAATTCTTCTTAGGGAAAGGGGTACATCACTTGGTCCTTCACATTTGTCGGTCCTTCAAATCGTCCAGTCCTTCACATCGCCCGATACTTCACGTATCTCGGTACTTCTTACGCTCGGTCCATCACATCACATCGCTCGGTATTTCACACCATTCAGTTTATCACTTCGTCTGGTTCTTCACATTGCTCGGTCCTTCACATCGCTCGGTCCGTCACATCACTCGGTCCATCACTTCACTCGGTCCATCACTTCACTCGGTCCTTCACATCACTCAATTCATCACATCACTCCGTCCATCATATCGCTTGGTCTTTCATTTCGCTTGGTCCTTCACATTGCTCGGTCCTTCACATCACATCGCTCGGTATTTCACACCATTCAGTTTATCACTTCGTCTGGTTCTTCACATTGCTCGGTCCTTCACATCGCTCAGTCCGTCACATCACTCGGTCCATCACTTCACTCGGTCCATCACTTCACTCGGTCCTTCACATCACTCAATTCATCACATCACTCGGTCCATCACATCGCTTGGTCCTTCACATAACTCCATCTTTCATATTGTTCGGTCCCTCACATTGTTAGGTCCTTTCCATCCTATCTATGCAGCCTTACAGTAATGAACATCTCTAACTGTTCTACACACAATGAAACAAATATTTACAGAAAAGAATCAATCAAGAGAATACACAAAATAACCATTGCACGTTGTACCTTCACCACCAGACCCGAATCCGTGTGCCAGTGTCGATTGTCAACACGGAGGCACGTGTCTTGTGGACGCCGAAGGTAACACCTGCTCTGACGTCACGACGGTCGGTCGGTGCTACGTATGCGCGTGCGCAAACGGATACACTAATCACGACTGTGGTACAGGTAATGTATTGTAAATGATCATATTGTTTACTTCATTTAACACATATTTGCTATGGTTTTGTACATGTATTTTTATATTCTTGTGCAGATGCATGTTTTAACCCTATATTTAAAATTAGTTGTAGATAACTGCGCCAGTAATCCCTGCCAATATGGTGGCACTTGCGTGAACGAAGCAACCGGATACGAGTGCATGTGTCCCGGAGGTAGACACGGCCCTCTTTGTGAACAAGGTCAGTCGCTTAATGGCTTGACTTGACTTAGTGCTCTTGCCGGGTATCCAGCGTAGAAGTCATATCACATCCTTTATCACCGCCCTCCAGGTGGGGCGGTCAACGGCCATCCGCTCGGCCTCCTGAAGCGTGAAGTCCAGGCCGTCCAGATCCTGCTTCACGCAGTTGATCCAACGTCGGCGAGGGCGCCTGCGGGGCCGTTTCCTGCCGGCGTTATGTGGGTGGGATAGGTCCATCGGTGATGCAGGGTAGTTTGGTGCCATTCGTTGCCGGTGACCGAACCATCGATTTCGTTGCTGGGCAATGAGAACGGATGCAGGCTGCTGACCAGTGCCTTCTATGATCGTGCCTAGTGGCAGTTTAGTCAATTACGCTATAAGTCTAAAAATTATATAAATATGCGTAGTAAGTTCAACTGCAACAACGTTAAAGTGTAATTTTGTAATAATACTATAACATTTGATTTTATGACATTTTATATATATATATATATCGAAAGGTACAATAATCAACTGCGGCTAGAATTTACCTAATAGAAAGGGTGTTAGCACGGCTGGATTGACTGTGATTTTATACAAACTAAATACTAAATATATGAATAAATCTTCTTTGTGGTCATAGATACTTCTCCTTACCTGTACTCGATCGATTTTACCATCACGAATCAGGATTATAACGCCGAACTAGAAGATCCGGAGAGTGACCGATTTAAGGAAATATCAAATAAAATTAAAACACAGGTATGTAAACTGTAAGTTGTGCAAAATAAATCAACATACACAGTATATCAGGTGTGAAGGTGTTTTTTTAAATTAATTAATTGTATTTGTTGTTGTTGTTGATATCTTGGCACCGTTTTTAGAATTGGTCAATTGTTATATATTGTTTGAATTAACAAATGGTTATAATATTTTGATCTAATTCAGTTGTTGTTTTTGGCATATGCTTTGCTCAGTTCATATTTTGTTTGTCTGCATTTTTAGTAACTACGACAAAGTATCGAAACAGTGTTTTAGAGTAGAATTCTTCTCCGAAGGCGGGATGAACACGTAAAATATAGCATTTAATAAAACAATTATCAAAAGATGAAAACATATGAACGTGGCATTAGACATATCATCAAGTTAGTTCTTTGTTGATGTAATGTATTTCTTGAAACTGTCTATTTCCAGTTGACTAACGCGTTCTCGGACAACGGAATATCACTAACAGAATACGACACCGCATTCTGGTAAGTCAGCTGAGGCTATAGTGGATAAGTTATCGCTGATCAACGCTGGCAAACTAGAGGTCTGGAGATGCCCTAACATTGTTACATTTCATACGATGACCCAGCGATACGTGTACACTCCCTATATTAAACGAGCTCACTTTTTATATTAAACACATTCACTGGATCAACACATTTACTCACACGCGTTTGCACGTACATACGCATTCACATACACACCCACACCTACACATTCACCCACACACAAACAAACACCCACACACACGCATAGACACACGCACGCACGCGCTCGCACACACAGGCACATACAACCACACGCACGCGCACGCGCACATACACACAAACAATCACACACACACGCCCGCCCACACACACATGCACACGCACATACACACAAACACACATACACAGCAGTTAACATCATGATACGTGTGTCGTGTTGCGATGCAGGCAAAGCAGCGTGGGACTACACTGACCGTGAGGTTCCAAGACCCGGTGGCTCTGAGCGAACTGAGTCGTCTTGTTAACCAGAACCTAATCTCCGATACATTCCCCTACGCTGTCGCCAACACGTCGATATCTGTCACGACGGAAGGTAGGGAAATTTTGGGTAGGCGACGCTGGGGATTATTTTAACCCCCTATATTTCCTTGAAGTTTGTCGTATCAAGGCGCGATTTTTGTGATGGGAAACAATCTGATGAAAGTAATTCCTAATTTGTATTTCTCCCCATACCCGATGTTTTTGAGAGAATGTTTTCTTAAAATAGACATATCTGTCTAAAATTATCCGTTTCTGAAAGAATGGTTGTGAAAATTATCAAACAAGCCTTTTTGTTAGAAATATGTTGTTGATCGGCCACGATGTTCGTGCGATTGTGATAAGGGACGGGTACAAGGCAGTTGTAGTTGGCGGTCGGTTTGAAGAGAGGGTTTTTGTTGGAGGATTTTAGCAAGCCAGAATGATGCAAGCGTAATTGTGTAGCTTGCCTCCTTGTTTGTGTTACCATCCTCCTTGTTTGTGTCACCATCCTCTTTGTGTGTGTCACCAGCCTCCTTGTTTGTGTCACCATCCTCCTTGTTTATGTCAATATCCTCTTTGTTTGTGTCACCAGCCTGCTTGTTTCTGTCACCAGCCTCCTTGTTCAAGTGCGACTTCGAGACGGAAGACATTTGCGGGATGCGACAGTATGCGGTGGCCTCGTTACGGAAGGACTTCGAGTGGACGAGACTGTCCGGAGAGACGCCGACGGCTACCACCGGACCATGGTTCGCCGACAGTGGAGACTACTACATGTACATCGAGTCAAGCCCCCCGCAGTCTCCCGGCGACCAGGCGCTGTGAGTGGCGGCTTCACGGCCTAACTCATCTCATAGTCAGATAGAGTCGTATTTATTATAGAGGCGTATTTACTTACACACTTAGTTGAGCGCGGTGGTGCAGTGCATAAACCATCGGAATCTCTCAAACGAGAGAACCCACGTTCAAATCTACGCTGCTGTGTCAAACTATGGGAAAGTACATTCACTCTATGTTGCTCCAGTTCCCTCAGCTGGTTATAGACAGTGGTGGATATTTGTGTACGGAAATTATTCCCGCTGTAATTGCAGCGTGGCTTAATACTTTCCAAAGAAGCCGAGATGATGTTTGATTAAACAGGTCTGTCTGTCAGGGAGAGAAAGTGTAAAGTGCTTTGAGCAGTCCTGAGGACTGGATACAGGACTGTATACTGCGCTATATTAGAAGTTACCTTGTTGACAGGGCCGACCCTCAGTAACGTGATTGATGGTTTATTTCAATGTCCTTGTCTACAATTAATGAGTCCGCGATATACGTAGATATCACCACTATGTAAACACACGATTCCAGTTCACGAGTTTGCCTAATGATTCTGGAATGTGGCGCCTCTGAGCTGAGATTCCTGGCGATACTGGCGCCATAAAGGTGTATATTTGGATTATTATTTCCATTACAGCAAATTTTCGAAGCGAGCATTGGCGCCTCGGACTATGGGGATATCGCAGTCGACGCCATCTCGTTGACCATCAACACGGCACAATGCCAAGGTAACGTGCACAATTGAGTCATCAAACATAGTTCATTTTGCATGTTTATTCGGTTTACAAAAAGCTTGTATCGCTATTAAACTCTCTGAATGAAACAACAAATGGATCTTGCACAGGGCGGATCATACGGACCATACTCTCCCTGAGTGGACCAATAAATGTGTCTTGCACTGCACGGACCATATTCTCCAAGAGTAGACCAATAAATGGATGCTGTACAAACGGACCATCCAGAGTGGACCAACAAGTGGATGTTGTACAAACGGACCATACTCTCGAAGAACTGGCTGAGACGTCATTAGCCAGTGACACCTCGTTGCAGGCGACTGACGATGTAATAATAAACAATATCTTCGTCGACCAAAATCCCAACAGGCGACTAATGATGTAATAATAAACAGTATCTTCGTTGACCACAGTCCGACCAGGCGACTGACGATGTAATACTAAACAATATCTTCGTCGACCACAGTCCAACCAGTTGACTAACGATGTAATAATGAACAGTATCTTCGTTGACCACAGTCCGACCAGGCGACAGACGATGTAATAATAAACAATATCTTCGTCGACCACAGTCCGACCAGGTGACTAATGATGTAATAACAAACAATATCTTCGTCGACCACAGTCCAACCAGGTGACTAACGATGTAATAATAAACAATATCTTCGCCGACCACAGTCCGACCAGGTGACTAATGATGTAATAACAAACAATATCTTCGTTGACCACAGTCCGACCAGGCGACTGACGATGTAATACTAAACAATATCTTCGTCGACCACAGTCCAACCAGTTGACTAACGATGTAATAATGAACAGTATCTTCGTCGACCACAGTCCAACCAGGTGACTAATGATGTAATAACAAACAATACCTTCGTCGACCACAGTCCAACCAGGTGACTAATGATGTAATAATAAACAGTATCTTCGCCGACCACAGTCCAACCAGGTGACTAACGATGTAATACTAAACAATATCTTCGTCGACCACAGTCCAACCAGGTGACTAACGATGTAATAACAAACAATATCTTCGTCGACCACAGTCCAACCAGGTGACTAACGATGTAATAATAAACAATATCTTCGCCGACCACAGTCCGACCAGGTGACTAATGATGTAATAACAAACAATATCTTCGTCGACCACAGTCCAACCAGGTGACTAATGATGTAATAACAAACAATATCTTCGTCGACCACAGTCCGACCAGGTGACTAATGATGTAATAACAAACAATATCTTCGTCGACCACAGTCCGACCAGGTGACTAATGATGTAATAACAAACAATATCTTCGTTGACCACAGTCCGACCAGGCGACTGACGATGTAATACTAAACAATATCTTCGTCGACCACAGTCCAACCAGTTGACTAACGATGTAATAATGAACAGTATCTTCGTCGACCACAGTCCGACCAGGTGACTAATGATGTAATAACAAACAATATCTTCGTTGACCACAGTCCGACCAGGCGACTGACGATGTAATACTAAACAATATCTTCGTCGACCACAGTCCAACCAGGTGACTAACGATGTAATAATAAACAATATCTTCGTCGACCACAGTCCAACCAGGTGACTAACGATGTAATAATAAACAATATCTTCGTCGACCACAGTCCAACCAGGTGACTAATGATGTAATAACAAACAATACCTTCGTCGACCACAGTCCAACCAGGTGACTAATGATGTAATAATAAACAGTATCTTCGCCGACCACAGTCCAACCAGGCGACAGACGATGTAATACCAAACAATACCTTCGTCGACCACAGTCCAACCAGGCGACAGACGATGTAATAACAAACAATACCTTCGTCGACCACAGTCCGACCAGGCGACAGACGATGTAATAACAAACAATACCTTCGCCGACCACAGTCCGACCAGGCGACAGACGATGTAATAACAAACAATACCTTCGTCGACCACAGTCCGACCAGGCGACTGACGATGTAATACCAAACAATACCTTCGTCGACCACAGTCCGACCAGGCGACAGACGATGTAATAACAAACAATACCTTCGTCGACCACAGTCCGACCAGGCGACTGACGATGTAATACCAACCAATACCTTCGTCGACCGCAGTCCGACCAGGCGACTGACGATATAATAATAAACAGTATATTTGTTACTCACAGCCCAGCCAGGCGAGTGCATCCCCTTCTCGTTGGTCACTCACGCTGACCAGTGTCTACTCGCTGCTTGGACTAGCGGCGCCTGCATGACGCAAGGGACCGGCAACCCGCTGACCAATGACGACTATTTGGACTTCTTCAAGTCTACGACGTTGAACGGAGTGACGCGCTACGTGAAGAGTGTGATCTGGGCGAAGGCGTTGGAAGGGCTGGACGGATACATAGACAGCTGCTTCGGCAACGGTGAGTCACACGCACACACGCGGCAAATATGTATACGATACGTATTAGGGAACATCTCTGAACGTCGAAGTCCGATATCAGACGAAATAACTGTCGTTTGGCGGAGGGGGGGGGTCAGTGGCAGTTTCGTCTGGCGTCGGACATTGATATTTTACGCTAATGTTAATATTTTGCGTTAATATTAATAACTGATAATATATTCATATAATCATATCAATGTTTACAACCTTTCGTCTAAGGACGGGGGGTGGGGTGCTGAAGCCGGATGAAAGTAACTACGTCTGGTATTGGACATCGACGTTCTGAGATGATCCAAAATAATAATAATACATTTCTGATACAGCGTCCCGCCCACACAACTGTTCTGGGGCTGGACGATGGTCATTACAAAGACATCAATAACATAAAACACCATACATATTAATATGTAATCATTACTACAAGGTAAAATAAGCTATATTGTCTTAAAAATAAACACATGTGCATCAGCTATAAAAATAATAACAATATATTAATTATAATCATAAATTAATACAAATGTGTGAATAATTAATTACGATCGTTGAATGTTAAAATAATTTGTAAAAAGATGCGTCTTGTGTGCCACTTTAAACTGTTCAAAACTCGCGCTTTAGCAAACTATGAGGGGCAGTTGATTCAGCTTAACTATACATTTTAATCGGCGTTTGAGTATGTCCATGCTACATAATATTGTCTATGTTCCGAAATGGCATTGCATCCTGCAGCATTGAAGTTAGTCAATTAACTCACGCAGTTCTTTTGCAGTAATTAAATTGTTTAATTCGGGATAATAAAGACAACCATTTTCTTCGTCGTCGTGATCATCACACGCAAAACTACAAAGTCGTTCTCAGTTTAATGTTGTCTCCAGTGACGATGCTCCGGCTGGTGGACGGTCCAGAGTCAACTTCCGGTCGCGTGGAGGTGCAGCTCGAGGGAGTCTGGGGCACGGTGTGTGATGACGGCTTCGATGACGTCGATGCTGACGTCATATGTCGACAGCTGGGATATTCTGGAGGCGAAGCAAGGAAAGGAGCATACTTTGGGATGGGAGAAGGAGAGATATTGATGAGTGGTCTGGACTGCTCGGGCGACGAGACGAGCGTCCTGGCGTGTCTCCGGTCCAGCGACCTCAATTCTTGGTGCGATCATTCCGAAGATGCCTCGGTCATCTGCAATCAAAGTAGGCGCTATTTGGTGTAGAGTGCAGCTGCACACACACGTACCACCGCACACGTGCATATATAGCCGCACACGCTGCCAAACATGTAGCACATCACGCACTCGCGCATTCACGCACTCACACACTCACGCACTCACGCACTCACGCACTCACGCACTCACGCACTCACGCACTCACGCTCTCACACAATTACGACACACACACACTCACGCACTCACGGACTCGCGCACTCACGCACTCACGCACTCACGCACTCACGCACTCACGCACTCACGCACTCACGCACTCACGCAATTACGACACACACACTCACTCACTCACACACACACTCACGGACTCAAGCACTGACGCACTCACGCACTCACGACGTCACTGACTCATACACTCACACATTTTAACACGCGCTCACACACTCTAACACTCACTCACGCACTCTCACGCCTTCTCGAAGTTGCGTACTCGCTCACGCACTCCCGCACTCACATACACACGCACACACGCACTCATGCGCACACGCACGCAAACCATGATATCCGTCTTACATCTTCTCACATATTGTCGCCTTGCCTGCTACGACAGAGGTCGCGGGAAACATGGAATCGTTGGGCTCTGATGTCATCAGTCGACCAACGGTGGACACGACCGAGTCGACAGTGTTCATCCCGAGTGTGACCGAGAAGATCCTGCGGTCCGGCTGGCTCGTGCAGTGGAGCGCCTACTTCCGCTTCTCTGACGTCACACTCTACCTGCTCGTAATGCGACCGACGGACAGCCAACAGACGGGCGAGACGTTCAAACTCCTCGGCAGGACCAAGGTGACGGTCAATGTCTGTTTGTGGGTCCGGCACAGTTCTTGGGAATGCCTCATTAGTTCACAAACTAAACATTTTGGCGATTTTTACGCAGCGAAATATGCTGTCGGCGTCAGTTTGCATTAACATGTGCTCCATTCGCTAGGTGACGCCACTCTAGCAAACTGCTCTCTTGTTTCCCATTCTGTCAGGGATGAGGATAGCCTCGATTCCAATGTTCGTTTTCTGTTATCTTTTCCTCTTTGCCCTCACTGATCTTGCACTGCTGTCTCCACCAACCGCATCCACTCCCCTGTGTCGTTCGCTCTCACCACTTCTCTCCCAATCCTCACCAATCTCTCTTTATACAGTCCTTCCATCGCAGTCTAGGTCGTCCTCGTCTCCTTTCCTCTTCACTCTCCGGGCTTCTTTACCTGAAAACTGATTTGTGATTGTAGCACCAGACTACTATGCCGTGTTAGACGTAATTCACGAATTAATAAACATTACCTTTATGAGAGAAAATTGGGGTGTGTGTTCCTCTGTTATGGGTGGGTTTTGTGTGCGTGCGTGTGTGTGTTTGTGTGCGCGCGTGCGTGCGAGCGAGCGACCGTGGATGCGTGCGTGTGTGTACATATTTTTTTAGAATATTCGCTCATGACATTGAATATTCAATTAAACTACTCGCGCCCTTCATCTTCAACTACATAATATGTTGACCTATTATATATTGCATCTTAAGAAAACGAACACGAATATCTGTACACATGTTGCGATATAACGCCGTTGTCACTTCACCTTGGAACAGGTGACAACGTTGAAGAAAGGTGTGATTGTGTGGAACCTCACGGAGACGGAGTATGTACGTGTGGCTGAGGGCGACATAATTGCGTTCCACTTCCCGGGCGTGAATCCGATTCCCTACACGCCGGCTGAATGCTACTCTCGCAGGGACCAACTGCGTTACTTGTCCGATCCGGAGTCCATGGACGTCGGACAGACCTACTCGTTCGGGATAGCGCCACTCGCTATGCAGCCGTGTCGGATCTACTCCGTGCAGACTCTAGTCAGTAAGTAACGGAGAGATCTACACTGCAAAACATCCAATTGCACCCCTTTGAGCCTCGCAAGAAAACCACTGGGGGGGGGGGGCGAATCAAATTCATATTGGGTGGACTAAGCCGGAGATTTAGCACGACCCCGCTGTCGCGCTGTAGAATCGGAAGACGGGGTTGTTGTTGAAAAATTATCGCAGCAACGTTCATACTTTCACAACGTCAGGGGGGCAGGTAATGGGGGTACAATCAAAATGTATAGTTCAGGCATAGCGCGGACAAATTCCAAAAGTCTAGGTGGCGGCATCTGTTCCAAAGTTCCCCTGCCTACGGGAGTTCGTAAATGATGCGTCAGTTCACTGGAATATATGTTTATTAATTCCATTCCTATCAGTAGACGTACGTTTAATCCATTAGATACTGACATGTACCTCATGCGTTATTTGAAATAACTAGGGGCGTCACGAAGGCGACCCACAGAGTGCCCCTAAAACCAATCAAATTCGCGAAAGTGGCTAGATTAGAGACATAACATCAACGTTTATGGCGCATAGGAAATCAGCACTATTTTTATTTCGAGGAAACGAGTATAAAATACATCACTAATCTTTTCCTTGCAGATCTGTTTCAACCCGAATCTTTAAATAGTGTATGAATTGTCCACTATTATGATAATCAATGACACGCTGGTTACCTCCATGAAAGGATCTTCCAATGATGGTAGAAAGGCCTGTCTTACATATTTGACTTAGTGTCCTCCAACTGCCCCGCTTATTAAAATGCGTAATCTTCACAAATTCAAAATAATAATAATAATCATTGTTTTTTCAGTGCTTGATGCTGTGACTGAAACAACGACAACGACACAGACTCCGACTACAGCGCCGACTGGTGGGTTAACTGAAAGTCAAGTCAAGACAAAAGGGTTTATTTATACAAATCAAACGAATTATATATTATACAAATTAAATATACAAAATATAATGATGAAAAGTTGGAAAGGAGAAACATAGAAGTAAAAATACTCATACAGTTATGCTTCTCCTTGGTCGGAAATTTCTAGCAGCTTTTTACATGATGCTAAGTTAATTAGTGATACAGACATGGGAATCAGTACTTATGTTTTGGTTGTTTGCTATGAAACGGAACAATGTGTAAATACATTTGCATACAATGACTTTCAAATATCTGTTTGCTATAGTGTGCTTTAAAACGGTGAAACGAGCTAATATTATTAAAACGGATATTCAACGAGTTCCACAGTTTTGGTTCTGTAGACAATTAACGACATGCACCTTCTGGTGGGTGATGCACGCGTTCGTGAGATTTGATTTTGTCTTCGTGAGGAGTGTTTGTTGACATGTTTAACAAATAACCTTTGAATACACGACGGCAATTAATTTGTATTGGCTTTATACTAGAATGAGTGCCTGGCTATAACAGTGGTGGATATTTGTGTACGAATAGTCTTCGGGCATCGATTGCAGAATGACTGGATGTTTCCCAGAGACGTCGAAATGGTGTACTATTGAACAGGTCTTCCAGGGAGTAAAGTGTGAAGCGATGTGAGCAGTCCTGATATCTACTGGTGATCCCTCATCTACCCACTTAGTGGTGTCTTCCAAAAAACATAACATATTTGTTAAGCATGACCTCGCTTTAAAAAACCAAGTTGAGATGGGTTTATCAAGTTATGTTTAACAAGAAAATCCACCATGTGATCTTTAATTAGTCTTTCTAATAATTTACAAATCACTGATGTTAAACTCACTGGTCAATAGTTCTCTGACTTGTTTCTCGAACCTTTTTTGAATAACGGTATAATGTTTGCTTCTTTCCTTTCTAAAGGAACCACTCCCTCTCTAATGACAAGTTGAAAACTGTTGCAAGCGGTATGCTAATTTGTTCTACAATTTCCAGTAGTAGTTTGGGTGGAATACCATCCACTCCAGGTGATTTATTATCCTTCATAGCCCTTATTTTCTTAGTTACCATTTCCGGGGTTACAATTAATTTTTCTAAATAGTCTGAATTTGCCCCCTTGAACTTAGCCTCTGGTAGTGGCAGTGAACTAATATCTTCCCTGGTAAACACTGAACTAAAGTACTCAATCAGGTCTTCTGCCATTAAGAATCCCTCTGATATTATATTTCCAGCACTATCTTCTAGAGGACCGACCTTATCTTGAACTTTCTGTTTGCTTCGAACATACGCATAAAAACTGTTACTGTCATGTTTTATATTACTAGCTAATTGTTGTTCATAGCTTCTCTTTGAATTTCTAATTTAAGCAGTAGCTTGGTTAAGTGCTTCTTTATAACTGTTGTAGTCTTCATCATTTCCAGAACATCTATATGACTTCCACATCATTTGTTTATACTTAATTTTTCTAATGGCTTCTTTCGATAAGTGTTTCTTTTTGGACCGTTTTCCTTGTTTTTTGAAGGGTACAAATTTATCGACTATGCACTTAATTTCACTCTTTAATATATTCCAGCATTCTGTTGCCGTCTTATTTTTCAGTGTCTTATTCCAGTCTATCTTTGCTAAATATTTCCTCATGTCCTTATACTTTCCTTTGTGGAAATTTCTCCTATACTGCTTTTTACTATTCCTTTCTGATTTTACTTTGACGGTAAAATGTATCTGGTTGTGATCGCTACTCCCCAGTGGCTCACATATCTTGACATTGTCAACTAATTCATTCTATGTCTAACACATTCTCACCCCTGGTTGGATCTAGCACATGTTGAGAAAGGAATGTATCTTGAACTAAAACTAAAAACTTGTGGTCCTCACTCCCCATACTCTGTAAAGATTTCCATTGTATATGCCCGTGGTTAAAATACCCCATAATAATACAGTCCCGTTCGCTTACTTCCCTTATAGCGTTTTGTATTTTGTCATTCTCTTCTATGCTTATGTTTGGACTTCGATAAAATAACCCAACTGTTAACGTTGAGTTTCCTGTAACTATGTTACACCAAACAGCTTCTTCGCAATCTGCTTCTCTTTCTAATTTTATTCCATAAGCCTGAATAGATTCTTTAATATATAAAATAACTCCACCTCCCTTTCTTCCTATTCTATCTTTTCTAAACATTACATATCCTGTCAGTCCCAATTCAGCATCTGATATATCGGTGGTGGTCCAGGATTCGGTTATACCTATTATATGAGGGTCAATATCTTCTACCATAATGTTTAGTTCATTTCTTTTGTTAACTATACTCCTTGCATTTAAACAAACACATTTATATCCAGCTTCAGAAGAGTTTTCCAGACTGATTTATTTGTGCTGTCTTTATCTATGCCTCCATTTTCAGGCTTTTCTGTGAGTCCCCCCTGCGAGTCTAGTTTAAATAGATGCAACCTGTCCCACTGTCAACAGATTGCAGCAGGTTCTCTGAGAAAACTGCTGCCCCCTTTCCACTAAGATGGAGGCCATCCCTCATGTACATATCTTCCCTCCCAACAAAGTATCCCCATAAATCTGTGAATCCCACCCCCTCTTCTTCACACATCTGCTCAAATAGTGCGTTGATCGCCATCCTCTTGCAGTTTCTATACGTTGCCAGTAGTATATAGGTATGTTTGGATAGGTATCCACAGCCCTTTTTGAGGAGTTTTTGGTTGATAATAGGGAGGTTTCGAAAGCCGCCCCCCTGAGCAAAGTGCGTAGTCACGTGACCGTATGTATGAGCGTGTGTAGCGCCTCCTAGCGGTGGAATGAGCAGCCATGGAAGGGTTATTGTATATATATGAGAGACTGAAGAGGGAATAACAAAAGTTCAAAGAGGAAAGGTATTGGAAGAAACGAAAGATCAAAGAGTCATAACGAAAGATCAAAGAGAAAAGTTTTAAAAGGTGATGAAAGGTGTATAATGAGAGATAAACGGAATGATGTAATAACGAAAGAACAAAGAGAAAACGTTATGATATATATATATATATATATATATATATGAAACTTTAAAATGTATATAGGTATGTTTGTATATGTATGTGTATACGAAAGAGAGAATATATATATATATATATATATATATATATATATATAATATAATATAATAGCCAACAAACACCACAGTTTGAAAGTTGAATGTTTTATTGATGTTAACGAACTACGAAATCGACAAAGCCGTCATCACTGTCGTATGACTCCGGGCACCAATTCTCGACATCCCCCGTGTCCATGGGGGCAACAGGGTCGGAGTCAACCCAAGGATTGGGAGGATCATAAAGCCCCCGTGTCTGGACCAGCTCCGCCATGACTCTACAGAATGAATACCTATGATAGTCGCGGAGCTCTTCGTCTCTGGAACATACATTAAAAACTCTCAAAGCATATGAACGAGACGTTAAATATATGAAAACTTTGAAAATACTTCTCTGAAACATATATGAAACAGTTGAAAATGATCAAGCGAGTGGAATAATACAGCGATGTAACCAGACACCACGTAGGGAACCGACACACGATAAAAGGGCAAGCTAGATCAACGGACTATGATACAATACGTAATGGAGACGTCTGCTGATGTCATCGGTAACCAAACACCGCGTAGCTAGTCGAAACGACAAACATTGAAGAAAAATAGTAAAATAATCGTTGAACACTCACGTATAATCATCATCATCAATATCGGAGTCATCACTACTCCAGGTGTCAGCGATGTCAGCGGAAGACCTGAAAGGTAATATAACGAACGTAAACATAGACATTCGTGAGTGATACATAACGAACGTAAGAGTATCATATGATAGAGGTGAGACGGCACAGGTAGTTTATGTGAAGAACACTGTGATTATGTATGATATGTATAGGATATCTATCGGATGAAACGAAACAAAGAATATATATATATATGTATATATATATATATATATATATATATATATAATAATAATAATAATAAAAAGTACTTACACAACTTCGAGATCGCGAAGACACCATTCAGCAAGGAGTTGGATCCAGGGTATTGACGACGACATTATGAATGAGATGAAGAATGTAACAAACGAACCGGTATATATAGATAGAGCATACGTATGCAGACACACTATGAAGACAACTTGTGGAACACACGGTAGAGTGGAAATATACCGGGGTACCCAGGGACGTATCTAGGGACGGCACCTGGGCGATGCCTGGGTAACAACGTGGTTATGTCGAAGTACAAACCGATATCAGTCATATGACGGAGGGAACCAGCTGCTGCTGCTGATAAGCGCGTGATACCAATTAGACGACAATGCCTCTTATCAGAACGCTAACAATACAGTCAGAAGAAAAGAACTCTGTGAGTGCTCAGCGATGAAACATATGGTGGTCAAGAGCTTGGATATACAATTCAGGGGTGCTGGTCACTTCCTATCGAATTTCTATCCATGTGAAATACATATATGGGGCGAAGTCTTTACTTGCGTAGAAGCAGCTTATCAGTTTAAAAAAGCTACATATTTTCACGACGAGAACACAGCGAGAAAGATTCAGACCGCGCGCACTGGAATACAAGCGAAATACTGGAGTAAAAGGATCCGTTGGATACCCAATCGAGTCGTTACATGGCTGATACAACGTCGGAGCGTGATGCATGCTATACTAGCTGTCAAGTTTCGTGTCTCTGAACTACGTCAACGCTTGTTGGCTACAGGTGACGCACGACTTATCGAGAATGTACCCAGTACAGAGGGGTTTTGGGGTAAGAGCTCAAACCGTAACAAACCAGGTGAGAATATACTCGGTGTGATACTTATGCAGGTGAGAGACTTCGTTAGACAGCGCTCTATACGACTTACATAAGGCGCTCATTAAAAACAGACAGCCAGCCACGCGGTGACAAAGTACGGGAGAGGGAGAGATAAGGTCACGCGCATGATAAGATGCGAACAGCCAGGGGCGCGTTATCATCAGCTAGGGGTGTCACGCGCTCGAACCCTGGAGGGATTGAACTGTATATAAACCCACGGTAAAGCTAACAAGACAAACACTCTCTCTCTCGCTGCCGTTCAAAGCACTTCACTACACAACAAGATGGCGATGGCCAATACCAACGAGGAAATCCTTCTGGCAGAACTCGAACAAGTAAGTGACGGAACGTACGCATTTGTTCGCCCACTGACACTAGTGACATGTGCTCTGTCCCCCGAATACGTATGTTATCCGGCGTGTAAAGTATGTAGTCGGAAAGTTCGTCTTGAAACAACGAAAGGAGGGCACAATAACGTCAGTATATGCCTGACCCACGGGCGTCAGAAGGGAACTGCCGTTTACAAGTATGCTATGGGTATGCTTTTCGCTGATTGGAGGGGCCACGAAGTGTGGGCAACAGGATTTGATCAGCTAGTCCAGGGGGTCGTAGGGGGAATGACAGCAAACGACTATATGTCGCTTAAACCAGGTGAAGAACGTTACCAGTCACTGAATGTCTTACGTGGCAAACAGACTAGGGTGACAATTAGAAAGACGACGAAGGGAGACTATCGAAATTATACCGTCATAGCACTGGAAATAATCCACTCGTAAGAACTGACAGCGACTCAACTGCCGTAAGAGGCGCCAACTGACAGTGACTCACTGTTAGGTGGCGCCGTCTGACGTAGTATAGAGAGAGAGGCTGTTCCTAACTGCCGTAAGAGGCGCCAACTGACAGTGACTCACTGTTAGGTGGCGCCGTCTGACGTAGTATAGAGAGAGGCTGTTCCTAACTCCTGTAAGAGGCGCCACCTGACAGTAGGTGACGCCCCCAGACGGAATAGAGAGAGAGAGAGAGAGAGAGAGAGAGAGAGAGAGAGAGAGAGAGAGAGAGAGAGAGAGAGAGAGAGAGAGAGAGAGAGAGAGAGAGAGAGAGAGAGAGAGAGAGAGAGAGAGAGACCCTGTTCCTAGAGGTTGTCTACCTATTTGACATGTTCTGTCGTATGTTGTAGACACCTCCTCGGTCATACGAGTCAGTTCTGGTAACCCCCGTGCGTGGCGTGAAACGTCGACTGTCGTTTAATGACGAGGCAAGTGCCATTTACGTGGGGTCATGTGCATGGTCTAGTGATCAGGATAATGATGATGTTGCTAACGATGGTGATTTTGATAGTGATGTCTCTGACTACGATGAGAGTCGGAGACCTAGTGAATTACAGGAGGCAGTAGAGAGAGTGAATGCAATTCAGAAACGAACGGAGTACATGATAGATGACGAGTTATTTATGGCCACTATAACCACCGCATGCATTCGTCAGGTAGCCGAAGGACTGTACCTTCGCTACGCGAACGTTCACGAAGACGTGTATAAAGTGAATCGTTCGCGTATATTTCATGCTTTTGATATGGTAGTATCCGATTTGATATGCGAATCACGCGTGCCGTGGTTTGCTCGTAATTGCGTGTCACGAGTGAAAACGAGTCTCCGTAGTCGTGGTATAACCGTGTCGGATGAGTCGGAAGACGGATCACCGAAGGCGCCGCAGCCCTGGTACTTCCAAGACGACACGACGGGAAGGCAGGTCTGGTGCTCCGAACTGATGGTGATAGCATGCGATGCTATCGTTCGGTTCGTGAGCAACGAATTGTGGCGCACTTTCGAAAGTGAGACAAACACCATCTACCTGGTACGTAGTCATCTGATTCAAGACACCGTGAAATGTGCATTACACCATTACAGCTTTATGGTGGACACACCGAACCGGGCACGTGACATCATAGCACGTGTGCAAGCCATCCTACGTGTGCGCCGTATACCTCTGTTGGATGAGGAAACACGAGACCACAGTGACGACACGTGTGCTGCTTCATCGTCTACTTCCTACTAATGTTGTTGTTATTGTGTTGTCAGGTCAGCGCTGCTCCCTCTAGCGGACTAGAACTCATTCAAACATCGTATGATGAGAAGCCGCTAGAGTGGGTGCCTAAAAAAAGACACCGGCACCACACTCCACTACGACAGACTCTCCTGACGCATCTAAACGCACAGCGTCACGTAACGACTCTCCAAATGTCATGTGAGGATGCAACACCACCGCCACCGTCCGACGAATCATTGGACATGATTTGCGATAATGATGATACATCCGAATACGAGGCACTCCGATCGGATGAATCAACCCTCGATATAGACACCGCCGGACATATCGTGTGGTCCAAGACGGACACGACGATGCCGTGGACACATCCGGTGCTGTTTGGAGGCGTACAGGACCTGGAACTAAATATCCAGAGTTTAGCGGCGGTCCTGTTCGTCACCAAACGATGTAACCTCGACACGGCTGTGCAGACGATCTGCCGCGAACTGGCACGGAACATTGAGTCCGCTGAGCACGTTGCCTATATCACGGACTCACTGCAGAAGCGTCTGCAGTGACGACAAGAGGAAATGCGCCCCTACGCTATAGCTGGGGTTATAGGCGCCGCTTGTCTGTCACTGTAGACGCTTAGCTTTCTTGTATACTCGCTTTTTTAATTTGTAATTCGATGAATAAAGATGTATGTATGTAATCCAGGAATTCGGTGTCTGTTGTTCTTGTCATAGCTCGTTACGATCGATGAATACATACCCCTCCGTCTATATACACGCACACTCATACAAGCTCCTATGACGTCACACTAGACTATATAGACGCGTACAAGGATCTCCTATCCTTCAGTTGTAGGTAGACGATGAAGCAGCACACGTGTCGTCACTGTGGTCTCGTGCTCGATACACACGCAGACATACAACGCCACATAGACCAAACGCATACATCAACACACGGCGACGATGATCATGCTTACAGTAAACCAGCGCCACGAGTGGTGGTGCCATCTGGCGAATCATCAAAAAGTACTAGGCACCCCTGTTCGAGATGTGGAAGAGACTTCACGAGACGTGACAACCTGCTACGTCACAACAGGCAACCTTGTGACACCTCACAAAAAACTCTACACCGCTGCGAGATATGTGCACGTGAGTTCACGAAACGTAACCACCTGGTACATCATATCAAGACGGTATGCAACCGACGTGCGGAAGCGAGCGAGCCACCCCTACGCAAACGAGCGAGATGCGCAGAGCGACCACGTGTGAGGGGCGACGATGACGACCCGATACAACCACCGCCCCAACTCCCTTTCGCCGATACTCTATCGAGGGAACTACGAGACGTCGTCCGAGAGCACTGGATGACCATCCGAAACCACGAGGCTAGAGGACCCGTGCAATCCAGGTACAATTACAGAGTATCGACACTGGACACGAGCGCCCTAGAACCGTCCCTGAATATCATGTTCCGCGAACAGACGCACGCCTTTAAGATTAATCTTAGTTATGGTTTTGTTCTAAGGAACAAGACCACGAACAGGTACAGGTATTATCATTCGTCTTGTAACTGCTGCGGCCGTTACCTCGACGAGCCGTGTCTGATCACAAACACTGCAGACTTTGATGCGTTTCTGGAACGCATCCGAGAAACAGACGTGTTGCAGTGGGTCATCAATCAGCGTCCGGACAGTCAATGGGTATGCGAGGTGGTCACGAATGTCACCTTCTTCGTCAATCACATCGTAGATCATCCGATAGGATGTGTGGACATCACACTACCGAGCTACATCAAACGAAACAAAGCCGTCATCGGATTGGAAAGAGACCCTGTCAACAATACAAAGTACACCGACAATCTGTGTCTCTTCCGATGTCTGGCTCTGCATCGTGGATGCGATCGATACCACCTGGAACCTACCGTGAAGCTACTCTACGCGAAGTACAACCGTGACGGAGTGGCAATGAAAGACTTTGACGGGGTGGTAATGAAGGACTTTGACGGGGTGACAATGGACGATATCTATCGCGTCGAGACCACCTTTGAGACCAACGTGTGCGTCTACAAGCTCGTCGAACCGGAAGAAGAAGGCGGAAAGGTGACTGCCGAACTCGTACGCCGGTCCTTGTGTCACTATCCCGAAACGATGTACGTCAATCTTCACGAGACACACTGTTCCTACATACAAGACGTGAACATGTACTGTCACTCTTATCGATGTAGGAAGTGTGGCGACTCGCTATGGAAAGACGCCCCCCATCTAGAACGACACGAACGCGGGTGTACGGGAGGCGTGCGAAAGATCTATCCCGGTGGTGTCTATCATCCGTCGCCGACAGTCTTCCAGTGCTTGGACGACGAAAACATTCACGTTAGCGAGTGTTTGCGTTACTATCCGTATCGCGCCACCTTCGACTTCGAGTCCTGGTTCGATACGTCACAGCTTCCGTCGGACAGCGCCAAAGTCCACTGGGTGGCTCGTCACGTACCGTTGAGCGTGTCCCTGGCGAGTAACGTACCCGGATTCGAACAGGTACAATGTCTGATCACGGACGGTGACAGCAACAAGTTGGTAGCCAACATGATGGCTATCCTTCAGACGATGAGCGAAGCAGCCTACGACACCATCGTAGACAGTTACGAGGGTACACTACGCGAAATCGGGGAGGCTATCACGATGTGGGACGAACATGAGGCATCCGCTACAAAAGGAGACGACAACGAGTCACGACGAAAACCGACCAATCCCTACAAAACTCTCATGGGTCAATTGTACGGTTGGCTTCATCAGTTGCCCGTCATCGGTTTCAACTCGAGCAGGTACGATCTGAACGTCGTCAAACAGTTCCTGGTACCCTACTTCCTGTCCGAAAAGACACCAACAGAGGACGGGGAGGAGGAGGAGGAGGAAGAGAGGAAGGATGCAGGGGCGTTTCACGTGATCAAACGCGGCAACACGTTTATGTGTCTATCGACGGACGACCTCAAATTCCTCGATATGACTCATTATATCGCCCCTGGATTCTCGTATGATAAGTACCTGAAAGCGTACGGTTGCGAGGTCACGAAAGGTCACTTCCCGTACGAATACATGAACAGCTTGGAGAGACTCGACGATACCACTCTACCTCCCAAAGAGGCCTTCTTCAGTCGACTGAAGAACGAAGGTATATCCGACGACGACTACACGCGATGTCGGAAGGTGTGGCGAGACAACAACATGGAGACTCTACGAGACTTTCTCGTCTGGTATAACAACAGGGACGTCGTGCCGTTCTTGGAAGCCATCGACAAACAGTTCGACTTCTACCGACACCGCGGTATCGACATGTTCAAACAAGGGATCAGTATACCTGGTTTGACCTTGTCCTATCTGTTCACCTACGTGCCGAAGAGGACGTTCTTTACGCTCTTCAACGAGACGAACAAGGACGTCCACCAGCTCGTCAGAGAGAACATCGTCGGAGGACCGTCACTGATCTTCACCAGACACCACGAGAAGGGGGTCACGAAGATACGTCGTAACGACTACGGTGATGCGGCTCGAACGTGTCAGTCCATCGTCGGCTATGATGCGAATGCATTGTATCTGTGGTCGATATCGCAAGAGATGCCGACGGGATGGTACACGCGACGACGGGAAGAGAAGGAGTTCCGACCCGAAGCGGCACAACCCACAGGTCAGATGGCTGCCGAATGGCTGACGTGGGAGTCCGAAAGCACGGGACTCACCATACGACACCAGACCAACGGTCGAGAGAAGCGCATCGGTAAACTATCGGTGGACGGTTGGTGTAGCGAAACGAAGACGGCCTATCAATTTCACGGGTGCTACTATCACGGTTGTCCGTGTACCGGTCGTGAGGTCAACGAGGTCAACGGGAAACCCATGACGCAACTACTCGCCGAAACGCAAAAGAACACGGCCTATCTTCGACACTTTGTGAGTGTCGTCGAGATGTGGGAATGCGAGTGGAAGGTCGCGAGACGCGATCCGTGTGTGAAACAGTTTCTGGATGTTCGACAACGTCGTCGACACGTGCGCTGGAAAATGACGACACAACAGATCCTGACAGGGGTGCGCAACGGTAGCGTGTTCGGTATGATTCAGTGCGACATACGTGTACCGGAGGCACTGCGCGCACACTTTGCCGAGATGCAGCCCATCTTCAAGAACATTCACCTGACTCGCGACGACCTCGGACCGTTCATGCGTCGCTACGCTGAAGAACACGACATCATGGCGACTCCGCGTCGCATGCTCGTCGGGAGTTATCGTGGAGATAAGATCTTGCTCGCCACACCACTCTTGCGATGGTACCTCGCGCACTGACTCGAGGTGACGCACGTCTACCAGGTCATCGAGTACACACCGGTCGCCTGCTTCCGCCGATTCGGCGAGGCGGTGTCGACTGCACGTCGCGAAGGAGACGCCCATCCCGACAAGGCCATGATCGCGGATACCAACAAACTTATGGGCAATTCTTCCTATGGGAAATTTATCACCAACGTCGACAAGCACCGCGAAGTCACCTACTGCACGGAGAAGAGCGCATCGTCCGCGATCAACAATCGTCGCTTCCGTCAACTCGACGTCGTCACCGCCGATGCGTACGAGATCGAAATGCACAAGCGCACCGTCAAATACGCTCTACCTACGCACGTGGGATTCTTCGTGTTGCAGTGGGCCAAACTGCGCATGTTGGAGTTCTACTACGACTTCATGATCAGGTACGTGGATCGTCCGCTGTTCGAGTACTGCGAAACCGATACGGATAGCGCCTATTTGGCTCTGGCCGGAGAGTCCGTCGATGACCTCGTGACCCCGGCACTACGCGACCACTACTATCGTCACCGTTCCGAATGGCTACCGTCCGAATGTTGCGACGATCATCGGAACGACTACATACGCTGTCGCCTGGCCGGACGTCCGTGGAACGGCATCGAGACGTGCTGCAAGGCGCGCAAGGCGTACGACAAGAGAACACCTGGACTCTTCAAGGTCGAATGGTCCGGCGACTGTTTCCTGGGACTGTGCAGCAAGACCTACTATTGTTCGGGTACGGTCGATAAATACACCACCAAAGGACTGAACAAACGACTCAACGCCATCGACAAGCAGGCGTTCCTGGACGTGCTGACCAGTCGTCGTAGTGGAAGCGGAGTGAACCGTGGGTTCCGGGTCAATCGCTCGTCCGTGCTGACGTACACCCAGGAACGCGCGGCGTTGACCTACTTCTATGCCAAGCGCGTGGTCAACGAGGACGGAATCACCACGGGTCCGGTGGACGTGTAACACCGAACCACTGCTGACACGATGAGGAAATGCGCCCCTACGGCAGTTGGGGTTATAGGCGCCTCTAGCTGTCACGCGGTTAGTAGGTGGGAGACACACGAAAAAAATAACACTATTTAGTCAGATACCACACAATCGATAGTCATAACGCAGCATGTCACGGACGGGAACGGTCGTAGCTGTAGCACTAGTGGGAATACTCGGTCTGTACGTCTTGTACGTCGTGTTCCGCGATCCCTTCCTTCATTGGTGTGACGGAGGTGTCGTCGTAGTATCTAACAGCACAGCGGACAACGTGTCGAACAGCGACTACTACTACTAGATGGACACGCGATGGAAACACCCCTTCACCTGTATCGTTGCGGGTCCGACGGGATGCGGTAAGAGCACGTTCGTGATGCGTCTGCTACGTCACGCCGCGACGATTATCGATCCGCCTCCAGAGAAGATCACGTGGTGTTACGGCGTATGGCAGAGTGCCTACGTCGACAACGACCTGGTACGCTTCGAGGAAGGCTTGCCGAGCGGTGCGTTCGATGCATCGACGCGTAACCTCGTGGTCATCGATGATCTGATGACGGAAACGGACGAACGGGTCACGACCTTGTTCACGAAAAAGAGTCATCACCAGAACACGTCCGTACTGTATCTCGTGCAGAACCTGTTTCCGAAGAACAAGGAGAGTCGCACGATCAGTCTGAACACACACTACATGGTAATCTTCAAGAATCCTCGCGACGCGTCACAGATCGGACACTTGGCGCGACAGATGTATCCGGGACGCCTGAAGTATGTACAGGAAGCGTTCCGAGACGCCACGACACCTCCGTACGGTTATCTCCTCGTCGATCTGAAACAGGGCACGCCCGACGATATGCGTCTGCGCACGGGTGTCCTTCCGGACGACGGTGTCCAGTACGTGTACCAACCCAAAGTATAAGACGTCCGCACGCACGCCTCGTCCCTTCAGTCGCAGTATGATCGTGAAGACAACAGCATGTCCGAACTCGTGAAGAAACACCTCCTCTGCATACAGACGCTGAACAGGTACAAGAGCACGAAATTGAGACGGGCCATCATCAGAAACGCCGACGCCGATCTGTTGTGTGCACTAGCCGAGTGTGCCTACAACATATTGAAGAAGAACGTGCCCTTGACCGAAGCGCAGAGACGCGCTCTGAGTGTGTACAAAACAAACCTACGCGCTTTGGCAAAGAGAGACGCGCCGGCTGCGAGGAGACGTCGCATCTTGCTACGCGGTAACAACCAGGGCGGAGGGGGACAGACCGGTGGTTTCCTGTCGGCGCTGCTGGCACCTTTGGCCGGTGCGGTCTTTCTACCCTTGCTAAAACAGATCCTACTCAAGTAGACGACGATGGAACACACACGGAAGATGGCTTTGGTAGATCCACGACTGTTGGATAGTCTACGCGCGCCGGTACCGACGGATACCCTAGGACGTAAAGTACAGGTGCTCGACGACGAGATGAAAGTCATACTCGACAGACAAGATCTCGCCGACGGTGACAAGGTCGTCATGTATAATCAAGTGTTGCAATGTCACAACGCGTTGGCCGATCGACGCGTGCGCGAACCAGTACGCGTGATGACGGTCAACAAGGACACGATGGTCACAGCGGCGGCGGGGGCGGGGGCGGCGGCGGCGGACCCGACCCCGCCAGAGGCGGGGGCGACAGGTATGGAAGCGGCGGTGGCGGCAGGTATGGAAGCGGACGTCGTCGACAGCGTTCCCAAGGCACTACGGACCAAAGCTAGACTACTGATGGAACGTCTGAAACGAGACGTCGTGTGGAATGCACGTGGAGAGCTCATGCACAAAGGTGTGGCGGTACCCGGAAGTAACGTGGTGGACCTCGTGAACGATCTGTTGCGTCAACGCAAGACCGTCGCCAGTCCAACGGGGTGGCAGGTGTTTACGCGTCAACTCGGCACCATGAACCTACCCATGGAGTTGGTGGGTAACGAGGTCAGGAGACTGGCCATTCAACGGGAACAAAGGAGGAGTGCCGTAGCAGGAGCGGCCACACGATCGGTCGGTAGAGCACGTCGATCGCTGCAGTGGACACCCCTCACTCGGAGCCGAATGAGCCCGTCCACACTACCTACGCCACCGGCCTCGACTAGTAAGGGATGGGAGGATCTCAGATAAAAGAGGCGCACCGTCTCGATTCGCCGACATAATGTGTGATTCACAGGATAGTCTACATCGTCTGTATACCGGTGTCGCTTACGCCGCACTTCCCATCGTGTGTGGCATTATCGGTGATTATATCATACGATCATGGTGCGACGACGGAAACAGCTGGAGGACGTCTACTTCGACCCCGCCAAGGTGGGAAGTTACGGGGGAATCATGTCTATGCGATACAACGTGCCACGCGTACCACGAAAGATGGTCGAACAATGGCTATCGGAACAGAACGCCTATACCCTACACAAACCGGTCAGAGTTCGTGTCAAGCGACGACGCACTGTCGTCGGAGGACGGGATCAACAGTGGCAAGCCGATCTCATCGACGTGTCCAGTCTGAAAAAAGAAAACGACGGTACGTCGTTCCTGCTCACGGTGATCGACGTCTTCTCGAAAGTCGCCCGATGCGTTCCGCTAAAGAACAAGTCGGCGACGTCTGTGTCGAAGGCGCTGAACGGACTCCTCACCGACGTACAGCCGTTGTTTTTGCAGACCGATAGAGGTCTGGAATTCTATAACCGTACCGTTCGAGGTGTATTGGACAGGTACAGCATCCATCACTTCTCCACCTCTAACGAGGAGATCAAGGCGAGCATCGTGGAACGCTTCAATCGCACGCTGATGACGCGGCTGTGGCGATACCTGACACACAAAGAATCGTGGCGATACATCGATATCCTTCCGGATCTGGTGCGTACGTACAACGACACGCCCCATCGTAGTATCGGGATGCCACCGTCGCAGGTGGATGCGACTAATCAGGAAGAGGTGTGGCAGCGTCTGTACGGTGTTCATCACGGCAAGGGCGTACCCAAGTACCACGTGGGGGATCGCGTGCGTATCAGCAAGGTCAAGAGACGATTCGCCAAAGGCTACACGGTGAATTGGACAGAGGAACTATTCACGATACGTGAGGTGCATCCATCCGATCCGCCCGTCTATCGACTAACGGACGATCTCGGAGAGATACTGGAAGGTACCTTCTACGAGCCGGAGTTGCAGAAGGTGACGGTTCCGGCCGATAAACTGTACCGCGTGGAATCGATAGTACAGCGCCGCAAGGTAGGCAGGCGAAGGGAGGTGTTGGTGAAATGGTTCGGATACCCTTCGAAATTCAACAGCTGGATCGACGCCAAGGCTCTCGTCGGCTTATAAAGACTGGTCACGCGCCCGTCGCGATATCAGTCGTCTACGTATGGCAGACGAGACGACATCACGGATTACCGTTAGTGACGACAAAGAAGAAGAAGAAGAAGAAGAAGACGACGTCGACGCTACTCCACCGATAAAGAAAGAGAGGACTCCGTGGCATATATTTGGTACCGCGTGTCCCAAAGAGGAGATAGTCTTTCTGTGTCAAGTCGTCGTCTTGTACACGGTCATCTTGGTCAGCATCTACAACCTGACGTTTGGTCATCACGTCAATCCGACTCTTTGGACGGCTCTGTTGAGTAGTTCGTTGGGTTACCTGCTACCCAGTCCGACGTTGAAACATGGCGACGAGTAATTTCTATCTCACGTTGCCCAGCAATGCTTCCATGGACACGCACCCCGACAACACGCTGACCCACTACGTCACGACGCTACCGAAACGTATCCTACTACGGGGACAATGGGAGTGCGGACTGGTGGAGGTACAGTACCCACACAGTTGGTACAACATCGTAGGCGACGAAGCGGGGTTCGCCGTGTCACTACCGGTAGACGAATATCGAGACCCGCGATCCCTGCACACGGAGCTTATCCGAATCGGAACCGGACACTATAAAGATCCGTGGGCACTGATACTCGTCATCAACGCTGCTCTACGTCGCGTGGTGGGCGAGGGACGAGTGAAACTGAGCTACAGCGTCATCACGCGTAAGGTATCGGTGCACATGGCACCGAATACCGTCTTCCGCGCTGCTATGCTGACCACCGTTCTCGGCTTTCGTACCGCTACGCTGGAGGCTCTCCCGAAGGACCCCTCGGCACCCGAGTTCAAGGTACGTGTCGTGGAAGGTGACACCGTGGTCACCATGGAACGGGAATCGCTCTACATCTACACGGACGTCGTGGAACCACGTGTTGTCGGTGACAGCCTCGTACCGCTCCTGCGCATCGTCTCGGTGAGTGGTCGCCATGGCGACGTCGTGTCGAAGACCTTCGATAAGACTCACTACGTACCCGTGCTCTGCAAAGAGTTTGGCACGATCGAGATAGATATAAGAGACGACACGGGACACCGCGTGCCATTCGAAGTCGGCAAGGTGACAGTGACACTTCATTTCCAACGACAACGGACGCCACTGTTCTAGAGAGAGAGATGAATTACAACGATTACTACACTCGTCAAGCGGGTGGTGCGCTTCCTTATTTCGCGGGTGCCCGATACCAACGAGGACACGGACTGGGAAGTCTATTCGGAGGTCTACTGCGTAGCGTCATGCCACTCGTCAAGAGAGGCGCCGTGGCGTTGGGAAAGAGAGCTCTGTCGACCGGCGCACGTATAGCCGACGACGTCCTGGCGGGACAGAACATCAGAACGGCCGCCAAACGTCGCGCCACCGCTGCAGGTAGAGCAATGATAAGCGACCTCTTGACCCCCGGTGTGCATAAGCGTATAAGACGCACGCCCGCCACGAGACGAGTCAGTACAGCCGCGAGACGTCGAAGGAAGCAGAGACCGAAAGTACGTCGTGAACCGGATATATTCGACGATGGCGTTCGTCCATAAACTATCATGCGAGGGACTCAAGAGCGAACTCGATATCTTCACCGTGCCTCCGACTCAGACCAGCATCGTCGACAGTCGCACGGTCCACTACCAACCGATGTCCTCGCTCGACTCGGGTGGTCCGATCGAATTCGTCGTACCTGGTTCGGGAGACGATTACCAGGATCTCTCTAGCATGACGCTACACATTCAGGCGAAGGTGACGCGTGCCGACGGAAGCGATCTCGACGCCGCCGATCCCGTTGCACCCGTGAATAACTGGCTCCATTCGCTGTTCAGTCAGGTCGACCTCTACCTGAACGGAACGCTCGTGACTTCCTCGACCAACACGTACCCGTACCGCGCCTACATAGAGACGCTGCTCAGTTACGGTAACGATGCCAAGGAGACGTATCTGACGAGTCAGATGTGGTACAAGGACACGGCTAATCTTATGGACGCCGTCGTCATTGACGGTGACGATCCGACAGCCAACGCGGGGTTCGTCGCCCGACGCGCCATGATCGCCCAGAGTCGCGTGGTCGACATGACGGGTCGTCTCCACCTCGATCTCTCCCATCAGGATAAACTCCTCATCAACGGAGTCGAGGCCAAGGTACGTGCGGTGCGCAGTAAGGATGCGTTCGCACTCATAGCCGGTGGAGGTAACCCCGGCTACAAGATACAGATCGTCAACGCTACACTGTTCGTCAGAAAGGTCACCCTGAATCCAGGCGTACAGGTGGCGCACATCAAAGCCCTCGAAAAGACCACCGCCAAGTATCCGGTGCGACCCGTCGAATGCAAGGTCTACTCCATTCCCACAGGTGCCCGATCACACACGCACGAGAACCTCTTTCTCGGTGTTATTCCGAAACGTCTCGTGCTGGCCTGCATCGATAACGACGCCTACAACGGACGCTACGACAGAAATCCCTTTAACGCTAAAAACAACAACATCAACTTCCTCGCCGTGTACGTCGACGGACGCCAGATACCTGCCAAACCTTTCCAGCCCGACTTCGAGAACGATCTCTTTGTCAGGTGCTACCATAACCTGTTCACCTCGACGGGTAAGGCGTGGCAGGACGAAGGCAACGGTTTGACTCGCTACGACTTCCGACACGGCTACACCTTCTTCGCTGTGGACCTCACCCCCGATGCGTGCGACGACTGCTGCTTCCATCTGGTACATAAGGGCAACGTGCGCGTCGAGATTCATTTCCTCAACGCGCTGACAACCACTGTGAACGTCGTCGCCTACGCCGAATTCGAGAAGGTGCTGGAGATCGACAGGAGTCGTAACGTCATCTACGACAACTGATGGAAACCCTACAGCTCGTCCGCCTACTCACCCGCGATACGCACGCCCGTGTTGTCATGCGTGGAATCGTACCCAAAGACGTACTCCTCGAACTCCAAATAGACGCTTACCCCGTCGCCTTCGTGTGCAACACACATGACGCGGACAAACCTGGTGAACATTGGATAGCGATATACGTAGACGCCGACGGTTGCGGTGAATACTTCTGCTCGTACGGTCTGCCGCCACAACACGTCGAGTTTTGTCGCTTCTTGAATAAACATTGTGTAACGTGGACTCATAATTCTAAGAGACTACAGAGTCCCGTGTCTAACGTTTGTGGACAATACTGTGTTGCTTATCTCATGTTTCGATGTCGTGGAGTTGTCATGAAGGATTTCGTAAAAGGTTTCGGCACTGATCTGATAGCAAACGATTGCCGTGTATTCGATTGGCTTAAACAACTGCAATAACCGTGTTTCATTAACGAACAGGTGTTATCATCATCATCATCGTCATTAACGATTCGAGCCTATGGCGCGGTGGTCACACACCCGTAAGCTCACGGCCTCTGACGCGGTGTTCACTCACCCGTAAGTCGTATACCATCATCCCACGAGCCGCTGGCGTGGTCGTATTGACCCCTAAGCTCACGACCTCTGTCGCGGTGTTCACTCACCCACAAGTCTTGATGCACTTCGTTTAATAAAACACGGTTTCACGCTTGTATCTTTCATCAATAAAACACGTGTGCACTCGTATACTCTTGTGTTTCGTTAGTTCTTTCATACACGCGCATTCACCTACAACACCACTCCCCGTTAGGAGGCGTCACCTCTAACGTACCCGCCAGGGGGCGCCTCTCGTTATACATACATACGGTCACGTGACTACGCACTTTGCTCAGGGGGGCGGCTTTCGAAACCTCCCTATTATCAACCAAAAACTCCTCAAAAAGGGCTGTGGATACCTATCCAAACATACCTATATACTACTGTTGCCCCCCCTTCCTCCCATTACTGGCAAAATTCCTGACTGAATAACCTGTTCAACTCTCGTCTTCTTTAGCTTCCTCACTAACTGTCTATACTTATGTACTATCGCAGTTGTTCCCTCCCTGTCTGCATTATTTGTTCCTACATGTACCAGTATAGACCCCCCCTTGCCATGTCCCAATACCTTCTCTACCCTGTCAGTCACATGTTCAATCCTAGCCCCCGGTAAACAAACAACGACGTCCTTCCCCTCGCTCAGTGTCTTGTCCGTCTTTCTCATAATGGAATCGCCCATAAACACCCTCTCTTTCCTCATTGCCCCCTCAATCACTGCCTTAGAATAGCTCCTTCTTCGGTTTGCATCTGTCTGGTTGTTGTCTTTCCCCCCTGTCGTCTTCTCTCCTGTCACATTCTCTTCCGATCCATTCTTTCCTGTCGCTTTTTCTCTTGTCACCTTTCCTCCTGTCAGCGTCCCTTTTATCGACTTCTCTTGTATCATATTTGCTCTCACTTCCTTTCGTCCCTTCTTCTTTCGTCCCATCTCATTTTCCTCTCTCCTCTCCCGTCCCATCTTCCCTCCCTCCTTCTCTACGGTCACTTTCTTCCCTGTCACCTTCACGCTTGTCACGTTTTCTGTTGTCGATTTTCCAGTTTCTTCCCCTCCAATCAACGTCCCTCCTCTCAAACTCCTTTCCTCAGTTTTCTTGCCACTGCTAATCTCCTTCAGTCTTGCAGTATTCTCACCTCTCTCCCTGTCGTCTCTCTCCATTCGACCTGCCTCCTTGCTAATTCTCATCTCCTTCTGCAGACACTCCACCTTCCAACACCCAATGCACTGAAAGGTGAATCCTTCCTCCATGGTTTCTGCCCATGACTTCCCACAGCCGGACAATGCTAAATCTATCCAGCTGTGGCAGTGATCGCACACCAAGTGTCGCTTTGCCTTGACTTGCCGCTTGCAAGGCGCCATATCCCGATCAGAATTTATTTAATAACTTAACTAACTTAGTCTTTATAAAGACTGTTTCCTGTGTACTACATCACACTTTAGGTTACAAATTTCAATTACACAGCCGACTGTTTATCCTGACACGAACGTTAACATTACCGGTAGTGACCTAATTTAAATACAATCAATTACGTTACGTTATGCTGCTTTATTTATTTAGGTTACGCCGCCCGACTATCGCCCTTGCTTAATTTTAACAACAATGCTACCTAATCAAAATATTTAGCAAGTACACATATATTATCTTATGTAAGTAGTTTGATGGTTGTTACTTTATCTCCTATATATTCTACCACATAATCAGGTTTGTTAAATCTTGTTTACAACTTATCGAAGGCTAAGTGAGTTACCCTATTATCACTCACTATACTAAGGTGTTCTAAAATACTTTAACTAACTAACTTTAAGCACAACTGCTACTCAATATATGTTTATTGCAACTTTATGAATGATATTAAGGCAAGAATAATACTTATCAATCAGTAATTTCACTTGTTTATCAACTTTTCTGCACCACCAATTTCTACGATCTATCTCCACCAAATATAGCCTCGAATCGAAAATGCTATGAACCTTTCCAGGGTCTTTGTTCTACTGCACCTTTGAGGCGACTGGGCTGTGCGACCTGAAGTCTTTGACAGCTGAGCGAGATGACTTGAGATGGAGCCGCGCCAGTGGAGCCATGCCTGACCTGGGAACTGGACCGGACAAGGCGGCGGACGGCCGGTATTACGTGTACCTGGTTGGGTCTGGACGTAACATGTCGACAATGGCTCGGTACGTACGTAACTGGTTGATTTATTTATTTATTGATTAACTGCTAATTTTGATTTTCACTCGGTAACATGCTTAGTTGACACTATCTTCGATGACCGTGCCATTCACGCATCATTTACACCAATCATACAACACGTGTTAACATTTGTACAAATTATTAAAATTAGAAAAAATAAAATAATAATAATAAAATACATAAAAACATATAAAAACGGAGTAAATTTTAAATGGTGGTGTAGCACTCAAATATTTGTGTAGGGATTTCTTGAATGTTTGAACGCAACATCGTGAACCACGTGTTAAGTCCGGGATACACTGGCACTTTTCGATCCATCAGACCAGACCAGACTCTACACCAACTGACACCGACTGTGCTAACTGAACACCGGCGAGACGTCATAATAACGTAAATTTGAAGAAAAAAAGTCCGACTACGTCGAAGCTAGTTAGTGTCAGTCTGACGTATTCGAAAGTTTTCGAGTTTAATTGATTATGACGTCACGCCAGCTTCGCGTATAGCGCAGTCTGTGCATGTAGCCTATTACAGTGCATTCGGTGTGAGTCAGGATTGGTCTTGTTTGGTCTGGTCTGATCTCGTCGGGTCGAGTCGGGCGATAAAATGCCAGTGCATCCCGGCTTTACGTTGCAACTACCATATCGCGGACAGGATCAACTAACTGAGAAAAGATATACATACACTGTATGGATTAGGGAATGGTATGGTTTCATGTTCCAACGAAATTGATTAAGGCGGCAACTAATTTTCGATGGTACCATTTCATGAAATAATGTGTATAATACATTACAATCTCATCATTGTTTGTAGAACATAAGGTATACGTTTGAAATGCAATATTCACAGGTCTCTGATTGAACGACGTCTACTGTGTGACACACGCCTTATCATGTTTACAGTCTCACAACACCAACGATCGAATTCACGGGAAATGTTTATCTGACGTTCCTTTACCATATGTACGGTCGTCACATAGGCAGTCTAGCCGTGTACGTCATCGATGACGTCACATCCCCCAACGCCGGTCCCGTGTGGTTACGGGTGGAGTCGGCCGGGAACCAATGGCACACGCTGAAGAAGACCATATATGCGAGTGGGCATTTAAAGGTGGGTTATCCTGTTTGCAGGAACGTGTTTACAGGGCATCATAAGGCCGGTGTACATTGGCACCATTTGCTCGACCAGACCAGACCAGACCAGACCAAACCACGTCAGACCGACTTCGACTAGCCCCAACTACTATCAACGAAGTAAATTGACAAGTTTACGTAATTATGACGACACGCCGGCTTCGAGTACAGTTCAGCCGGTATGTGTCGGTGTAATGAGTACACTGCAGTAGAGGGATTTTGGTTTGGTCTGATGTCTGATGTCTGTTTTGGTTGGGTCTGGTTACGTCGGGCGAAAAGTGTCAGTCAATGTATCCCGGTCTTTACGTGAACAGTCTACATTTATCTGTATGATCAAAACAATTTTACATTTATCTTTCTGGAAAAGGTGCAGTATAATTTTGTGGTACAATAAGCCAAAACGTAAAAATATATACATAAACATGCCCCTATGTAATATTTTATTAAAGGAGAATCTGTGTAAATAATACACTATTCTGTGTTGGCCAGTGACGACACGACCATCTGATTGTTGTCCTTCGCTTACAGTTCGCCTTCGAAGGGGCCACTGGGTTCTCTCAGCTCAGTGACATCGCGTTAGACAACATTGCAATCGTCAGAGACAAGTGCTCTGGTAATACAAACTGCCGTTAATGTGTGTATCACATATACCATGTATTACGACCTTTAAAGCGGCTTGAGTCTTGACGTGAAAGTCAGTTAAGCCTATTGATCTTGTCAGAATAGAATATTACACCGTCAGCGTAACTAAACAAATATCGTTAATCTTTCTGTCTAGACACAATGTTAGTATGTTCCGCACATTCACACAAACACACATACATACACACGCAAACAAACACACACGCGCACGCACACACACGCACACACACACACACACACACACGGTATAAGAAAACCTGACACTAAGTCTTATTGTTGATGTCACGTCACTAACAACTGACAGTATTACTTTACGATTGGGCGTAAATGTATTCTTTTTTTTTTAAGTACTACACTAACACTATACAAATACAACACAACAAACACACAATTAACCACGATAGTCGTGGGGATGAATACAACACCATTTTGTTCTATTATCTTATTAGACTCGTGATGCCGATCAGCCTTGTAGTGTGCTAATAGAGTGTGGTGGTGATTGTTGTCTTTTGTAGCAGAAGAAGACACACCGATGAAGGAAGACCCGACCATCGACGACAAGACCCATGTACAAGTTAAGGTTTAACAGATCAACAGAGGTAGCTTCTTATCTTCCATATCCAACAAACGTTCAACGTACAAGGTAAGGTTTAACAGACCAACAGAGGTAGTTTCTCTTCTTCCATATCCAACAAACGTTCAACGTACAATGTAAGGTTTAACAGACCAACAGAGGTAGTTTCTCTTCTTCCATATCCAACAAACGTTCAACGTACAATGTAAGGTTTAACAGACCAACAGAGGTAGTTTCTCATCTTCCATATCCAACAAACGTTCAACGTACAAGGTAAGGTTTAACAGACCAACAGAGGTAGCTTCTCATCTTCCATATCCAACAAACGTTCAACGTACAAGGTAAGGTTTAACAACACGTTGCCAAAGATAGCGTCCTATCTCCTATATCTACTCACTTCCACTTAGTTTTGTCATGTATCTTGGCGTAATTGTTTCAGATGAAAAGATTGAACCAGCCAAGACTTACTACGTGTCGACAGATGGCGATGACTGTCGATCATGTGAAACGAAACAGAAAAGCTGCAAGACTGTCGGGTGAGTGTCATACTTAGAGAGACCAGTTACAAGACCGTCGCGTAAGTGTGATACTTAGAGAGACAAGTTACAAGACCGTCGCGTAAGTGTCATACTTAGAGAGACAAGTTACAAGACCGTCGAGTGAGTGTCATACTTAGATAGACAAGTTACAAGACCGTCGGGTAAGTGTCATATTTAGAGAGACAAGTTACAAGACCGTCGGGTAAGTGTCATACTTAGAGAGAGACAGAGAGAGAGGGGGAGGGAGAAAGACAGAGAGAGAGAGAGAGAGGGGGGAGAGAGAGAGATAGAGACAGACAGACAGAGAGAGACAAGTTACAAGACCGTCGGATAATTGTCATATTTAGAGAGACAAGTTACAAGACCGTGTGGTAAGTGTCATACTTAGATAGTAACAAGATCGTCGGGTAAATGTAACATTTTACAGACAAGCTGAAACACCGTCTGGTAAGTGTCATATTAGGTAGAGACAAATTGCAAAACCGTCGGGTAAGTGTCATACTTAGAGAGACAAGTGCAAGACGGTCGGGTAAGTGTTATATTAGGTAGAGACAAGTTGCAAAATCGTCGGGTAAGTGTCAAACTTACATAGTGACAAGCTGCAAAACCGTCGGGTAAGTGTCATATTTTAGAGACAACCTGCAAGACCGTCGGGTAAGTGTCATACGTAGAGAGACAAGCCGGAAGACCTTCGGGTAAGTGTCATACTTAGAGCACAAGCTGCAAGACTGTCGGGTAAATGTCACGTTTACAGAGATAAGCAGTCTCAGTTTTTCGATGAAAGACTGCCGCATTTATTAAAGAACAAAGAAAGACACATGATTATTAGAGGGTAAGCAGATAACTTGATCGTAAGAGGAGGTGCAAGAAAATGATGTTGTCATTAGCGAAACGACAGACAAACTTGATTATTATTGGGAATAGGAAGACTTATTTGTTATATAATTATTTCGGAAACGTTTGTCTGAGTATTTTGTATTTTCGGTCCTTTCAAAGTCTTAGTAATTTTAATTGTTTGATGAGGAAGCGCTAGAAACAAAATAAATCGTACTGTATTTAATTTGTTTTGTCAACAGAGCGGTATTATCTCGGCGCGGCAAGACCAAGGTGATCCACCTACTAGGTATCTACATGACATCGTATTTAATCGACCTTGGCGACCGCAACGTCACAAGTCACGTCATGTTTCTCAGTGGAGAAACCGACCCGCCTATGGCGGAGTTCATGAACACCTCTCTTACTACCGGGATACGCCAACTCAACGTTTCCGGGTTGAAGGTGTCGGGAAATATCCATATAGACGCAGAAGGTCACAAATTCGGATTAAATCTGAAAAACGTTCAGGCTTCTTACGGAAGGACAGTGTTTAACATTACCCGCTGCCGCCAGCTGACTGTGGTCGTTGACCGGTCTGACTTCACGGATTCCATACTCGCGTTTTCATCTGAAGACACTACAGACGCTACCTTTGTTCACGCTACCTTCCGCGGGACGACTTCAATGAACACGACGACGACCGGTATCGCCGTGACATTCCCCAAACCCGACGGGAAACACGTGATCCGATTACTTCGGTGTTTGTTTGAAAACCTACAGCAGAACTTCGGTGGCGAATACCCGACCGGGGCGTTCTCGTTGCTCGCTGTCAAGGAGAAATCCAGAGTGAAACTATTCGTGGTCGACTCGACTTTCCTGAATAATTCTCGTGCGATTGACCTGTCACTCAAAGGCGAGGTGTTTGCGTCGGTGACGGGAAGTTACTTCACCGGAAATGTCGCCGATGGTTCAGGCGGGGCGATTCGTGCAACGGCGACTCTGCGGAAAGGGTTCGGGTCGCTGGCGGTCATTGAGCGCGCAATCATCAACATAGTCAACTGTTCGTTCACGGAAAACAATGCAGTTACGTCAGAACTCTTTGACGAGAGCAGTGTCTACTTCCAGGTACGGTTGACGTCACAATCGCGTGACAAAATTACGATTTTGACATCCAGAAACAAAAACAATGACTTAATATTTACATAGAGCAGCCTACCGTAGAATATATAAGCCAAAGTTTTGTTTACAACTAAGTAAGAAGAGGGTCTTAAAGCTACATAGGGAAACTTATGATGGGGGCATTCGTACATTTTAGTCGAGTCTTATTTATTCATTAAACAATATAATACTCTCGAACTGATTGTACATGGTACAGAATGAAACTTGTTCCCGTTTAAACAAATACAACAGTTTCCCGAGGAACCTCCAATAATTACCTCAAACATCCAAGCGAAATCGGTAATGATCCCAAATAATAATCATTAGACAGACATACTTACTTAATATCCTACAGTTCTTGAAATGTACCGGTTCCTTTTGTGATGCCCCTGACTCCACTTGTTATTCCCCTGGTTCCACGTGTGATGCCCCTGATTTCACTTGTTATTCCCCTGATTTCACGTGTGATGGCCCTGATTCCACTTATTATGCCTCTGATTCCACTTGTGATGTCCCTGATTCTACTTGTTATGCCCCTGATGCCAATTGTGATGCCCCTGATTTACGTGTGATGTCCCAAAGTCCACTTGTGATATCCCTGATTCCACTTGTGATGCAAATGATTCCACTTGTGACGTCCCTGATTCCACTTGTGATGTCCCTGATTCCACTTGTGATGACCCTGATTACACTTGTTATGCACCTGATGCCACTTGTGATGCTGCTGATTCCACTTGTGATGCCCCTGATGACACTTGCGATGCCCCCGCTTGCAGACGCGTTCTCCCGGTTGCGGTGGAGCGATCTATGTCGCCCTAGCCGTGCCGTCACCCATTAACCGCGACGGCCTTGTCACCATCCGTGACGCGAAGTTCAACGGCAACTGGGCGCCATTGCGCGGCGGAACAATCTTTGTGAACGCCGACATCAGCACCAACGTAGTGGCGTCGATCTTCGAGAACTCAGACGCCGCCAACACAACCGCCAACGTACGTCACTTCCGGTGTCGTCCATGTCCCATAATAATAATAATATTTATTATTATATAATTATATTATTATTATTATTATTAAATTTATTTAACGCCCAGATCCACTTAAAATAAAATGCTCTAGAGCACTTTACCAAAACGGTTAAGTTTAATATTAATAAAAAGTGTAAAAACACAGATTTAAGCATCATAAATAATAGTATATACGTAATTGTTTAATTATAGCGCAAAATTATATAAACACACCAACAAATTGAAATTCAAAGACTGGATACAACCCTATATAAATACTTACCTTTACCTTTATTTTTACTCGTCGTTCATATTGTTGTCATGATTTCGTTGGTGGTCGTAGTTCGGCGACGTGCTGTACGCCTCCGGTAACATGACCCTGCAGGACGTAGTGGTGCGAGTGGTCCGGTCGTGTCCTACCAGGCCGCGGACCCCGCCAACGCACGCCTCCTTGCGCTCAACCTCCTCTACGTGTGTCCCGCCTCGCACTGGCCCGAGATCCTCAACACGACGGCCTACGGCTCCAGCGACAGACTCGAGACGCTGCAGGTACGACCTCTACTAGTCTACGAACTCTCGTACTCTACGAACTTCGTGGTCTACGAACTCTAGTAGGCTACGAACTCTAGATGGCTAAGACTAGTGTTAGTCTACGAACTCTAGTAGTCTACGAACTCTAGTGGGCTACGACCACTAGTTGTCTACGATCAGTAGTGGCCTAGGGGAAATAATTAAATTACCAATAAATGTTTTTATATGTATTTCACTGTCGTTACGTCGTGTCCTTCTTTCTTTCTTGACATGCATTAGTTACCTGGCGAAGACACGCGTTGGCGTATGAGCAAGCGAGCGTGCATGCATACGTGTGTGTACTTCGATTCAGCTGAATATAATATTTATTAGGTGTTTATGTGTACCCACTGTATAAATATACCTGTTGATAATCTTAAATGTACGTACATACGTAAATAAAGGTGTGTGCATCAACCGTAACGTACGTTTTCCAATTCACCGATTCCTTTCGTTGCGTGTGACACGACATATACTGCTTACTTCTGCTCACAATTGTCCGTTCTTGTCGTAGATGTTCTGTCGCGCGTGTGTCGAGGAGAAATACAGCCTGAAGCCGTCGAGCGTGCTCGTGCACGAAACGAAGGCGACCGTGCACGACCGCGTGCACTGCCAGAAGTGTCCATACGGGGCCGAGTGCGCCAGCGGCATCTGGAACAACGTCGGCTTCTGGGGCCGAGCGCAGTCGGTCACGTCATCCGTCACCATGTACCCATGTCCGCAAGACTACTGCGTGCAGAGCAAGGCCATGTCTATGGCGTACGACTCGTGTGCCGAGGGCAGGACGGGCGTGTTGTGCGGGCGATGCAAGGAAGGCTTCTCAGAGTCTCTGTTCGGTACCGAATGCATCCCGGACGAGAAATGCGGCTGGCAGAATTGGACTGTAGCAGTACTGATTGCAGTCTACGGCGTCTTCTACGTCCTCTTCTTCATGTTTGAGCATGACTACTCAAGGTTCGTCGACTACGTGTCGACCAAGTTCCAGCGCCGGCCCGTGCGCGCGGACACCGACGGCGCTGAGCTGTCTGAGGCAGGCTACTTCCAGATCTTCATGTACTACATCCAGACAGCACAACTCCTGCGGGTCGGTATCATCATCGAAGAGGAAGAGACGTTCTCGTACCTTCGTCGCCCGAACGAACTTCTGCCGAGCTACATCGTCGAGGGTGTCAGCTCGCTCTTCTCCTTCGACGGTCTCGCCTTCGGGCGGGAGGCTTGTTTGTCGACGGGAATGACGCCTGTGATGAAGACGGTCTGGAGCAGCGCCTTCGTGTTGTATCTCTTCGCTGTCTTGCTCCTCATGTACGTTCGTAGCGGCTTCTGTTGCTGCTGCCTCTCACCCAAGCGACGACCGCGTATCGGTGAGCTGTCGATGTCTGAGCGCGTGTTGACGACGTTCGTCGCCTTGTTCCTATACACGTACCAGGAGGTGGCCGAGAACGCGCTGATGCTACTAAACTGCACCGACGTCGACGACGTCAGAGTCCTGTTCCACGACGGCAACGTCACGTGTCTACAGACGTGGCAGTACAGCGTCATCGTCGTGGTCTGCGTCTTCGTCCTCCCTTTCTTCACGGTGTTGCTCTTCGGGCCGCGCCTACTCGAGGTCGGTCGCATCTCACTCCTCGCCTTCTTTCTCTCGTTCATTTTCCCGCTCTTCCTCGCCGTGCCGATGACTATCTACTTCGTCGAGAACTACCGGAGACCGGCCCGTGCTGCCGAGACCCGACCCCTAGGCGGCGAGAAGACGATTTGCTGCGGGGAGAAAGAGACTGGGATCGCTGAGACGGTCGTCGACGTCGTCACCGGATCCTACCGACACGACATCATCGGCGGTGTCTGCTGGGAAGGCGTCATAAACTTCCGGCGTCTCGTTCTCGTGCTTATATTCACGTTTGTTAACGACGTCCTCCTCAAACAGATCTCTCTCGCTTTTGGCTGCTTTCTCGTCCTCCTCGTCCATCTTCGCGTGATGCCCTTCAAGCAGCGTTTCTCGAACATCTTCGAGGCCGTGTCGCTGTCGATGCTGATCATCATCTCGGGCACGAACCTCGTCAAGGCTGCCTTCTACTACACGCAGACCGTGCCCCGGGGCGCAGCCTACTTCGTCGTCATCGTCTTCGAGTGGGTCGAGACGGTTGCCCTTGGCATTCTGCCTCTCGGCATCATTTTTCTTCTCCTCCTTACGGTCTTCGTGCGCACCGGCAGGTCAGTGATGAGACACTCCGATTCCGACACCGTGTCCACCGACGGACGGTCAACTCAGCCTCATCGCAGGTCGCTCTACACAGATTCGACGCCGGACGGTCTCGCTGATGCCTCGATCGACCGCGAGACCAGCGCCTATCGCCGGCGTCACTCGCGAGACAGGAAGGAAAGGGCGAACCAACAACATACTCCCCGGAATCACAACCAACAACATAGCCCCTGGGTTCAAAATCAACAATACAGTCCCTGGTTTCAAAATCAACAATATAGTCGCCGAGTTCACGAGCAACAATGTAGTCCTCGGGTTCAAAACGAGCGGGCGTCGAGCGTGAGCGATGAACTGACAGACGTTAGTCCCGTCTCGTCGGGACATTCGCCGTATCCGCGTGACCACTTCACAACCGATGGCCGAGCTGCTATCTGGTACGACCACTCTGAATACAGTTTCAAGAGACAGCATGGTAATAGAATAGCTCTGCGCTACACCTCGCCTAGCAGCCGTAGATTTCAAGTCGCTCCCGACTATCAGTGCCACCCACCGAGGTAAATAGGTGAACTCACGTTGTCGGGAATATCGACAGAGGTATATGATGTGCCATATTGAACATGCGCTGTCGGAAATATCGACAAAGATATATGAAGATCTGTATTGAGCATGCGCTATCAGAATGTGACGTACCATATTGAACATGCATTATTGGAAAAATCGACAAAGATATATAACACGCCATGTCGAACATTCGCTGTCAGAATTATTAACAAAGATGAGCGATGTGCAATTTTAAATCTTTGCTGTCGGACGTATCGACAAAGATATGTGATATGCCATATTGAACTATTTTGTCAGCTGTACCTACAGCGACATGTGATTTGCCATGTTGACCCTGCGCTGCGGAAAACTTCAACAGAGACATGTTATTAGTACGTAGAAACAGTTATACCAGATTTAATGACTCGTTCATTTGACACCTTTACATAAATCTAGTTCTAGTTGTAGGGTTTTCTTTTGGCGACAACCGCTAACCATCCACCTCAATACGCCAAATTCTCAACACAGGACACGGGGAAACATAGACGTTAAATATGTTACTGACTGGTTTGAGTTTGGCGCGTTTATAATGCATAATTGAAAGAGTACTACACAGTTATATATGTCTTTTTTGTACGCAATTAAGAATATTGTATATATTTACCTAAAACTTACATGTTAGGATTGGTAACATAAATTGTATAGGCTTCATAAATTCACATAAACATTTCATATTGGCGTTTGTAGCTATTCTACAAAGTGTCATTTGTTTTTAACATAGCTGCACCATAAAACTCCACCCAGATCTGTCTTAGCTGGCATTCTGACGTCGCTCCATCTTTTGGTCACTGGCTACAAGTCGCAGTAACAGTATGTTTTAATGTCAAGTACCTCATATTGAGTGAGGTGAGCACGTCAATGCAACAATGAGTTTTGATATTAAACGACCCATATTGAATCTGGTGAGTTCACGGCCGGTTTTAACAAATTTATAGCAGAATCATTTTAATGTAATTGCATTAGTGCTATTATGCACAAACTGTTTCATGCAACAGCCACATCACACCAGTGTTGACAAATCTGCACTGGTTACCTGTTAACTATCGTGTGCAATTTAAAATCCTGATGCACACATATAAAGCCCTACATGGACAGGCTCCAGGATATATATCGGACATGCTGAAATTGTATCAACCAAGAAGAACGCTACGATCCATGGATTCAGTGACACTAGAAGTTCCAAGGGCTAGAACAGTTACATACGGCGACAGAAGATGTCAGTGTTCAGCAGCCAAGTTGTGGAATGCGCTACCGGCTCACATTCGTGAAGCAAAAACACTGAACACTTTCAAGAAGCTGCTAAAAACACATTTGTTCCTAGCTCTTTTTGGTGCTTAACTCTTTCTAGTCAGTTTTTCTTACATTTTAAAACAATATATATATATATATATTCATTTTATTATACCCAGTCTTCTATAAAAAAAATATTTTTTTATCATGCCATGTTTTTATGCTTTGTTTTTACTCTCTATGATTATTCTATTGATTGTGTACAGCGCTTTTGAGCAGGCTTTTATGTATGAAAAGAGCGCTTTATAAGTTCGGTATAATATAAATAATAATAATTATTGTGACACGAGTTTTTGTGGTTTATGATAGCATTCTACTTGTGTGGTTGGTGGATTTTAACGGAAAGTATGTTCAATCCAACTGAAAAGTTGTAAATAATAAATTAATTCTGGTTGTGACTCGGTCTCCGCGGTTTTCTCAGTAAGTGCCTCTTCTGAGGTCTTTGCACGGGCTTCCTGTCCGATATCGTATCACGTTTAAGATCTGTAACATTACCTACCAGGCACTTTTATGTAAGCAACCAGCATATTTACATTCAATGGGCGTATCGATCCATCTTGTGACGACTTTAATGCGGCTTATCGATTCTGATATAGATTAACCCTTTTGTATTGATGCGCATCTGAGCTTGGATTCCGAGGATTTAGGCGCACAAGAAGTTACTTTATTATTATTATTATGTTCGGTCGTTCGCATCTCCTCTGACCAGCTGGTGTCCACCGTTGTGCTTGCAGGGCAGATCTAGTAGGTGGGAGCCTCGTGGCAGGGCCGACCCAGCTCATTCGTCTTCTGCAGATAGTTGAGGCTGCCAGATGTTGTCCTGATCGTGATCTCTATATTCATCACTTGGCAGCTCCAATGGATTCCCAATATCTTGCGCAGGCACTTAGTGTCGAATCTATGTTGTTTCCTTGGCTTGTTTTTAGATGACACGATTCGCATCCATATTATAGGTTGGTAGAACGCTTGAATAATAGAAGCGGACTTTATATACCAGGGTCATTTGTTTTCGTTCCAAAATTGGTTCAGCTCGTTGAAGGGTGCCGATGCTTCCCTCTTTACAGTTTAGTTCGTTGTCGATTATTCCGTGGTTGTTGATGGAACTGCCAGGTTAGGTGAATTGTTCGATTGTTTCCACTTTGTTCTGGTTGATCAAAGCATGTGGGACAGGTTGACTGGAAAATTTGACTAGTACAAGTTGACTCATGCAGATTGAGTGGGACAAGTTGACTAGTACAAGTTGACTCATGCAGATTGAGTGGGACAAATTGACTAGTACAAGTTGACTCATGCAGATTGAGTGGGACAAGTTGACTAGTACAAGTTGACTCATGCAGATTGAGTGGGACAAGTTGACTAGTACAAGTTGACTCATGCAGATTGAGTGGGACAAGTTGACTAGTAAACGTTGAGTGATACAGGTTGACTGGCAGACGTTGATTGATACCAGTTGACTGCATTTAGTATACAGCTTAGCCAGTGTCTTCGAGATGATATCTTCTCCAGCTTTTAATGTTTCAATGTTTACGTGGTCGTTGCCTGATGTCTTCCCATTCTTCATATCTCTTACCGCACCTTCCACTTTCCATGGTGTTATCTCTGGTACCTCTTTCGGGTCGGTGTGAATTATGGTACTCTGTTCACTGTCATATAGCTCGGTGTAGAATTCCTCTATTCGTTCCATGATCATATCTTGGTCTTGTATTTCTCTACCCTGCTTGTCTAGGAGTGTAATCAGTTTGTATCGGCCTAGTGCCTGCGTTCTTCTTGCTTTCTTCAGGCTCTTGACATAATCGTTTCTCGTATGATCTCTTGTTTGTACTTTCTGATGTCCTCCTTCGCTTTCTTTTTGATGGTCTTGCATATTTCTGCGTACTCTATTTGTTTTTACGGTCGCCATTATCCACAATATTTCTCGTCGTTTCTTTATTAGTGCTCGTCTCGGTGACGATATTCTCGTCACTACATGCCTGTTGATTGCTTTGGCTACACTTGTCGCATTTAGTTGGATCATCTCAGCGATGTTTTCCCTCATGGTGTCGGTGTCGTCTAGTTCCTGTAGTGTCTCGAATCGATTTCGCAGTTCGAGTTGGAATTCGATTTTTTTCTTCCGATTTGGCCGTTGTTCGCTGTGGAATGGTACAGTAGATAGCCGCTTTGTAAGGTAGTGAAGAACGTGATCTTCTTCTGACTTCTCCGATCCCGATCACATCCCATACCAACTTCCCTAAGTTCTTCCTCCAGTTCTTGTATCTGTTCATCTCTTAGTAGTGTTCTTACGTTATATTTTGCTATCTTCAGTCTACTTACCTTCTCTCGGCGGCTCTTCTTGACCTAGAGATTCTTAGCACCCCCTGCACGTAGCCCTACTTGACCCGAACCGCCTCCTTGGTCATAGAGTTTGTTCGATTGCTGCTGGGGACTGGGGGCCTTGGCTTCATTGTACTTTGCATGCTGGTGTTGTTAGGCTACCCTTCCACGCTGGCCGGTGCGGGTTGGAAGGGGAGACGTAGGGTGAACGAAATTGCCCAAGTTCGACACGGCAGCCGAACCAGTACCGAACCACTGCTCAGCCGGCGCCGTAATTTGAACCCCGGTCCCTCCAGTCGAGAGTCCGGTACTCTAAACACTCAGCAACTGCGCCCCAATAATTATTGGTATTATAATTCAACTATTTGTGTAACCGTTACTGCATTAGAAAGTATGCACTTGTATTGTTATCATTTTATCGAAAATGTTTAAGTAAGCCATATATACTTTGTTGAATATTAATAAATGGGGTGGCTGCTTTGTAACTACACACCGATATATCTGCTACCAGTAATCTCTAAGGTTATTGAAAAAGCTATGCATAATCAGATATATTGATTTTTTACTGAATACCAACTTTTTTATTCTAATCAGTATGGATTAAACTCCGCTCACTCAACCGAATATGCCATTATGGAAGTTATCGACCGAACAATAACCGCACTGGATTCTAATGAAACAACCATTAACATATTTTTAGATTTATCAAAAGCATTCGATACTTTAGACCACTCAATTTTATTAAATAAACTACATGCGTATGGAATAGGCGACACTGCCCTAAAGCTAATGGAAAGTTATTTGACAAATAGAAAACAGTACGGCATTTAGAACGATAATATTTCTGAAACCCTGCCTATTACTACAGGTGTGCCACAGGGTTCTATAATGGGCCACTTTTTTAATATACATAAATGATTTACCAAAGTCAAGTGAATTATTTAAATACATAATGTATGTGGATGATACAGCTTTATTTACAACAATCCAATCTTAAAACATATGTCCAAAAGACGTCGAACAACATTTAAATACATAATTAAACAAGGTAAACGAATGGCTGAAAATAAATAAACTGTCTTTAAATGTAAAGAAATCCAAGTATATAATACACAAACTAGGAAACAAACAAGTTAACAATTTCTTGCTTAAGATAGATGAAACCAGAATCGAAAGAGTCCAAAATTGTAATCTTCTTGGGGTGCCTTTGCAAAAATACCTAAGCTGGGATATTCATATTAAAAATGTTTCAATCAAATGTTCTAAATTAATAGGTATTTTAAACAAATTAAAAGATTTTTGCCAGTAAATATAAAAGTTACTTTGAATAGCACATTAATGTTACCATACATTAATTATGGCCTAATGATATGGATTTTTAATTTAGCAGAATCATCAAACTACAAAAAGCGATTAGAATAATATGCGTACCTAAATATAATGCACATATTGAGCCGCTGTTTAAGAAACTAAACATTCTGAATGTAACAGATATGCTGCATTTACAGGAATTGAAATTGTTTTATAAATAATGTGTACCTGACATTACCAGCATATTTACTTTACAATTTACGCTAAATAAAAATATTCACAATATTAATACACGGATACATGACAACATATGTACAAATAGGGCAAAACAATAATTATTTGACTGCCAAACGATGCATTAGGTTTGATATTCCATTACTAATAAACAATAATGCACATCACATAAGGAACACAGTGTTAAGATAGCTTACAAGGATTTATTAGTTATGCTAAAATATATTTTCTACAAAATTACAGAGTATAGTGCTCTTTGCCAAATCGTTATATATGTGGACATTCTTAATAATCAATAAATAATCTATTCTATTTAACAATACATGTATGTACTACTTGTTATTTTAACACATATTCAGTATTTCATAATTGAGCTGTATATAATTATCTTCTATCACATTTACTCTCACTTCCTTTCCTCCTTTCATCTTTCTTCCCATCACATTTTCTTCTCTCCTCTCTCGTCCCATTTTCTCTCCCTCCTTTTCTACGATCACTTTCTCCCCTGTCACCTTCACGCCTGTCACGTTTTCTGTCGTCGATTTTCCAATTTCTTCCCCTCCAATCACCTTCCCTCCTCTCAGTCTCCTGTCCCCAGGCTTCTTGCCTCTACTCTGCTCCTTCAGTCTCACAGTATTCACAACTCTCTCCTTGTCGTCTCTTTCCATTCCACTTGTCTCCTGGCTAATTCTCATCTCCACCAACTTCACAATATCTGTCAACCTAACCATCTCCTTCTGCAGACACTCCACCTTCCAACACCCCATGCACTGAAAGGTGAATCCTCCTTGGTTTCTGCCCATGACTTCCAACAGTCGGACAATGCAACATCCACCCAGCTGTGGCAGTGATTGCACACCAAGTGTAGCTTTGCCTTGACTTGCCGCTCGCAAGGAGCCATATCACCATCATAATTTATTTAATAACTTAACTAACTTAGTCTTGATAAAGACTGTTTCTTGAAATGTCATTGGCGTTTGCAGTAGAAAGCTATGCTAATGTTATTGCTTGGCATTTACAAGAGAATTTATTTCAACGAGCATTCATTGTCAGCGACAGCATTGTGCTGTATATGTTCAACCAAACCCCATCGCACATTTGTTGTTGAATTTGAAGCCATTTACCAGCACACCTGCAATGCGGTGTGGTCACTGCATACTTACGGAATGACCTTATGACCTATCCGAGAATAGATCCCCGTTCTTGATTCTAATAACAGTGCGTCGTACATCTTAACGTGTGTTCGGCTCGTATAATTATGTAACCGTGATTTCATGTTTTCATAGTATATGGTTCCGCAACATGTTTTACGTATGGGCCAAAGTTTGTCCAGTTACCTCTCTGCGGGCTAAAGTTTTTATTAGGTAAGACATAAACTGCATTTTCGTATATAGTTGCTCCTTAACAGTGTTTTATGCTAACCTGAACCGTATCTAAACAGATTAATCACTTTAAACAATCTTTAAACATGTGGTTCGTGGTAAAATCAATAATGAACCGCACATAACAAATCAATGAATACTAGCACAGACAAGTATGCGCACCCAAAGACAACATCACACGAAGACCGCTTTAATTGCGATAAATTGATCAATATATTGATCGAAGTTTATCTTCTCTGCAGTCTCCTTTCTATGCTAATAAAATCAGATGCTCTCACGGTATGTTATGAGAAGCACTTTGCTGTCGCTTATCTCTACATAATAATTTATAATTCGGTTCCGCCAAAATCGATCCACGATCCTTACAGTTTTGATTGAGTCGAACCCTGGTGGTCAAAACGGCCGTGGTGCTCAAATTATATGAGAAGCATGCTGCTTACCAGCAGAAAGGCAAATATGGCATTTACTTACTTGAGACGAATGGACCTTTTAACCATTACCTGCTGGAGCCGGTCCAAGGTGTTTTTCATGATACCATATATTTAACTGTACAGTCTAGAGACCATCGTTCCGTACTAGTTCTTAGATAGTTTTTCCCGTCGTTGTGCCCTTCCCTGAACCTGCAGACCGTATTCCCCAAGTCCACGCATAGCTCCTGGCCTTTTCACGGAGCTGTTGATACAAGTCGTCGCGACTTTCTGAAGTGCTTCAATATCGCGGGAGGCTTCTTGGAAATTCGTGCTAGGACAGTATAGTTTATTTTGGATACAGTTAGTCTTTGCTAAGAGATCTCGTACCAGATTCTAATAAAGGCAGAGAAGGAGGGTTAGTAGACAGTGAGAACGACGACAGAGGAGGAGAGTTAGTAGACAGTGAGGACGAGGGCATAGGAGGAGGGTTAGTAGACAGTGAGGACGACGACAGAGGAGGAGGGTTAGTAGACAGTGAGGACGAGGGCATAGGAGGAGGGTTAGTAGACAGTGAGGACGACGACAGAGGTGGAGGGTTAGTAGACAGTGAGGACGACGACAGAGGAAGAGGGTTAGTAGACAGTGAGGATGAGGGCATAGGAGGAGGGTTAGTAGACAGTGAGGACGACGACAGAGGAGGAGGGTTAGTAGACAGTGAGGACGAGAGCATAGGAGGAGGGTTAGTAGACAGTGAGGACGACGACAGAGGGTTTGTAGTTAGTGAGGACTAGGGCATAGGAGGAGGGTTAGTAGACAGTGAGGATGAGGACAGAGGGTGAGGGTTAGTAGACAGTGAGGACGAGAGCGTAGGAGGAGGGTTAGTAGACAGTGAGGACGAGGACAAAGGGTTTGTAGTCAGTGAGGACTAGGGCATAGGAGGAGGGTTACTAGACAGTGAGGATGAGGACAGAGGGTGAGGGTTAGTAGACAGTGAGGACGAGGGCATAGGAGGAGGGTTAGTAGACAGTGATGCCGACGACAGAGGAGGAGGGTTAGTAGACAGTGAAGACGAGGAGAGAGAAGGAGGGTCAGTAAACAGTTAGGAGGAGGGCAGAGGAGAGGGTTAGTAGACAATGAGAACGAGGGCCTAGGAGGAGGGTTAGCTGACAGTGAGGACGAGAACAGAGGAGGAGGGTTAGTAGATAGTGATGACGAGAACAGAAGAGGAGCTTTAGTTATGACGAGGACAGAGGATGCGAGTTAGCTGAGAGTGAAGACGAGGGTAGAGGAGGAGGTTTAGTAGATTTGCATGAAATGCTGTGTGAATACGTAAACGTATATGTGTTAAGCACTTGTGCTGTCAGACACAGAATAAATAAGTTATGAATATCATTTATTAAACTAATAACTACATCAGAAACCATGTCAACCATTAGCCTATATATATTATGTATAAACTATATATATATATTATATATAAATCAGGTTATGGCAATTACGTATTGCTATGCACATAATCTTTTTCCAAAAGTGTGGCTATAAAACAGCTCGATAATACTTCTAAATGTGACGCCACAATAATCAATTTTAACCGCCTTTTGCATTACTATCTGCTTCCGTCCGGCTGCTACATTACGCAACTAGCCGTAACGTCTAGTTAACTAAAATACATTCCAAGAAATATTGTATGTAAAACACATAGAGAATGCCTCGAATTATTTTTGATGCGGAAGTAATAATGGTATTTCGAACTGATAAACTAACGATGTTGCTGTTCTGCCATCTCTACATACATTTCTTCGGTTCTTACTCGGTGCAAGTGAGGGCGGTTCTGCTCAACAGATTGACATGGTCAATAACCCAGCGTGTTACAGTTTGTTGGTGCTGTGAAGACATCTAAGCACGTCCTACTTCTGTGAATTGTCAAACCTTTCACAGGTAAGATTGAGATAACCGAAATCGTGAAACCACTCGGGCATGGGTGCTTGCGCTTATTTGGCTCTGAAATAAATTGACACAAATCTTCGCATTAATAAACTATCAAGTGTTGATGATTATGTTCTACTTCCGTCCCATGTACCTCATTCTATCCCAACAGTGTTGACGACAATATCACTAGGCAAGAGGAATCGCTGTCTGGGGAGGAACATCGAGTCAATGGCACCATTCCCAACCAGAGTTCTTGAAGTGCAAGCAGCATCAGACTTGTACTGTGGCTAAAACAGAAAAGATTAAATAAATCCAGTTGTCCGAGAAATTGCATCCAGTGTACAGCCTTGGGAAAAGAGAAGTCACACCCAAGTCAAACCACTTGATTTATCTGGACATCTTGCAGATGCAAGATTAACAGCACATCGGAGTAACCACGTGTGGATGTTGACTCGTTTGCTAGAACCATAATTTTGAGGTTTGCCCAGTATTAACATGCGACAGAAATATCCACTGTCGAAACAAATTTACGCAACATCTGTTACGAATAGTACAGAGGAAATTGTCAACAATGATACACAAACAGGAGGAGGAAACGTGCTTCAGCCTCCGGCCTGGGGTAGAGTTGCGCTGCTACTTTCCAGCAGAACACCGTGCTGTAGCCATGTGGCAATTGCGTGAGACATTCTATGTCCAGGACCCAACACCGGTAGAAGCAGTTCGTGATCTACAGAAGAACAACTAGGCAAATGTGTTTGGGCAGGACCCTTCCAATCTTGTTATATCGACAAGTGCAGCTGCCACAGCTGACGGTTCCGGTGACGCCCTGCACGCACTGCAAAATTGGGAACAAGTGTACAAGAAGTTTCAGGAACAGCGAGTTCAGGAAGGCATAGGTTTATTGAACTTGAAAACGTTTGATGAATGCTAGACGAAAGGAAGGAAGGAAGGAAGGAAGGAAGGAAGGAAGGAAGGAAGGAAGGAAGGAAGGAAGGAAGGAAGGAAGGAAGGAAGGAAGGAAGGAAGGAAGGAAGGAAGGAAGGAAGGAAGGAAGGAAGGAAATGTTTATTTGTTCCAGTGACACAAAATTGATCGATATAAAAATACATAAATCATATGCAAACAATATATTGCAACATTATGTTCACTAAAACAGAAAAATAATCACGAAATAAACTATTCAAAACAATACATTAGTGTGAATGAAAAAGTGGTGTCAGCAAAGGGCCGGGAGACCCCTACTAAGACCAATTTCGGTCGTTCACGCAGGGGCCACCCAAAATCTAATACAATATTTTCTACAACACTTATTTAACCACTCCCTTAATTGAAAATAAATTAATCATTACTCAAAATTAAACAAACAAAACAAAACAAAAAAGAATATAATAACGTCCATCAACATTATGTTATTATATGTAATTACAAATATGCATCTACTAAAAGTACACTTACACGCCATTATTTTGACAAATGCAACAGTTTGTTATATCACAATAATCTTTATATGATTGTATATAATACATGTTGGCATAAGCCACGAATCCTTGTAGACTGTGAGTGTAGATCTTGCTTTTCAGTATTGTTGTGACCGGCGGCTCTACAGCCATCGTGCCATTAATAATGGTCAGCACTTTTTCTTTGATGTTTTCTCCGTCGGTGTTTTCTGGAATCTCCTGAATTCGGAGATTCGGCCGTCTCGTGTAATGGCCGTAGCGGTCGATATCTTCCTCCAGGGAAATCACCCTTGTTTCTAATTCAGAAATACGTACGTCTCTCGCCTCTGTGTCTGTCTGTAGTCTGTCAATACGTAAGATGATTGCGTCAAGGCGCTCCGCCAACGACGTGGGGAATAACATTTCCCTCAGCTCCTTGACGGCGGTGTCGTCCTGCAGTACATCGATGATCTTCTGCTGCTTCAGGCTCCATGACGGCGGTGTCGTCCTGCAGTACATCGATGATCTTCTGCTGCTTCGGGCTCCATGACGGCGGTGTCGTCCTGCAGTACATCGATGATCTTCTGCTGCTTCGGGCTCCATGACGGCGGTGTCGTCCTGCAGTACATCGATGATCTTCTGCTGCTTCGGGCTCCATGACGGCGGTGTCGTCCTGCAGTACATCGATGATCTTCTGCTGCTTCGGGCTCCTTGACGGCGGTGTCGTCCTGCAGTACATCGATGATCTTCTGCTGCTTCGGGCTACTAGTGAAGTTTATCTTTGTTCCATAAATGAAACTCGTTAATATCGATCTTATCGGCGACTATCACGAAAAGCGCGAAATACTTACGGAAAGCAAGAAACAAGACAACAAACTGCGCCAATATAGAAGGGAAAGACTCGATAACGACGAGAACATTTATTGAACAGACTTATCTCAAAGCGGAAGTCGAGGCAAGGAACAAGGTATGAAATTAACCGACGCAATAATACAGGAAGCGGAAATGTGATACTTATCCAATATGGCGTGACCACTTTCTTTTCTCCTTCACTGATCTAATAATAGCACATAAGCTTGTAAGGTTATAACGTGATAGTCCATATGCCACACAAAATATGCAGTAGAGTCAATAGGTCCATGGCACATGTATTATAACTCATAGTCTTGTAGATATGCAGGTTTATTACGTCTGCGGATGGGCCGAGTGGGCCTCACGTTGTCACTGGGTGTGGTTGGTGGTTTCGGTAGCGCGGTTGTAGGGGCCTCAGGTGGCGCTGTGATCGTCAGTGGAGCCTCGGGCGGTGCTGCGATCACTAATGGGATTTCGGGTGGAGTTGCATTCGCTTGGACATCAGGCGGGGTGTCGTCTTCGTATGGCGGGACGTCTTCCGTGTAATCTCCATCCTCACGATGGTGCGTGGGTATTGTGGTCGACACATGACCGGGTACTAAATAGCACTCGGATAGTCGCACCTTGTATGATGAAGTGCGTAGTTGAGATCCGCTAAATTTGCGAATGTAGCACCAGCTATCTTCGATAGAGGTGACTAGATAGCGGTCTCGAGCTTGCGACTTATTGCGGTCGGATAGTAAGTAAACCAAGTCACCGACATGAATTATCGGTACAGGCGCCTCTTTGCCGCGAGGAGCCTTCGACAACTGGCTGTGTGCGTGATTTTGTAGGCGAGACTGATGTTGTTCAGCGATGATGGCACGATCTAAAATAGGCAACTGCACGTTGGAAAACTGGTCTCGTTGGAACCATATTTCGCGTGCCGATAGGCCGCGACCGCGGATTCTGGAGTTGAGTTGAGAGGTAGCAATTGCCAGTATAAGAGGTGACACCGGTCGTCCGCCAGGCTCTTGTCGTAGCAGCTCATCTTCAACCTCTGACACAGCTTTCTCGGCTATGGGGTTTTTGTTAGAGTTTTTGATTCTCCCTATCTCCAAACGAATACCCAAACGTAGCAGAGTTGGGTCGTTCACGAGAGCGATGAACCCTGGGGCTGGATCCACGCGGATGATCGCAGGAGGCCCGTCGAGGGGTCGAAACTCTATGCAGAGTCGAGCGAGGCAGTCACGTAACACGTCATGGCGTTTGCTCTCGATGATGCACGTAGAAGTGTATGAGCTAACGGTTTCGCGGACGACAAATATGAGTTGTCGGTTACGCTTCATAACATCTGCTGCAAACGAAACACAAATCGCTTCGGGAGCGTCGGTCGTTGTTTGTTCGATGAGTGTAGTCGGGATATTTTTTAGTGACATGCATGTATGGCATGCGTCGGTCACTCGCTCAATCGCGTTGTCGATGTCCAATGCGAAGAAGTTACGACGAACTACGAGTTTGAGTTGGTGTTTTGATGGGTGGCTCAGCTTTAGGTGGATCGCTGTTAGTAAGCCATCTAACACTTGTCGTGGAACTGACTGTCGAAAGTCGTAAGTCGCATCGAGCAAGGGCATCAAGGACACGACTCCAGTTGTCTAGTAGCTCTTGTGGCGAGTTGCCCCCGCAGTACAAATCGTCGGCCAACTTGGCGAAGACGCCCTCTTGTAACAGATCACCAAAGACTCGGCACATGAGTTCTTCCAATGCCGTCTCCGAGCCGGGCATGCCCATGGCACATCGTGTGTACACGAGAACTCCACGAAAGGGTGTCGCAACTCCGCAGTATTTGATTGAGTCCTTCGATAGAGGGATCTGATAGAATGCATTCGTCAAGTCTGATACAACGACGTAGTTCTAGCAAGCTATGGATCTTAGTGTCGAATCCACGTCTGGCATGAGAGAAGGCTGCGGCTTGCTGTAACGTCCTACTTCCGTGAAGGCAGTGACGAGTCGTGATCCTCCTTTAGCTTTGCGTACGAGAAATGACGGGTTAAGGTATTCGACCACCACCCCGATATCTTCTGGACGACGGAATACACCGGCCGCCTCCAAATCATCAAACTTTTCCTGAAGTTCGACGAGTTTGTCGCGAGCGTATTGCGGACACCTCCCCTTTCGCTGCGGGGGTTGGACTGGTCCCATGTTTACAGTTGCTGTGAATGGGCCCGCATTCCCGTTGTATCCTACGATTTTCGAGTTGAACACGGTGTCAAATTGTTGATGCAGATTGCGGAACTGGTTGCCCAAGTCGTCAGACAAGAGGTTGCCACTGTCTAGTTCGATAGTGTCTGAAAATTGCACGTCTGCTGCGTGTGTGCTTGTGTTTTTTACTACGATGTCTTCCACGTAGTTGGTGTCACATGCTGTGGTACCACGCACTTGGCAAAAGTGCTCGTTGCGTCCTATTTTCAAGGGATGTGTACACGTGTTTAGTAAACGGATTTTGTCCCCGACTGCCTCGACAATGGCAGGTTGGGGCCAATCTTGGTAGTGCAATGTTGACTTATGATCGTTACGAGGTTCGATCGCCACTACAAGATCGTCGAGTGCTGATGGAATAGACAGTTCTATGTAGTCGCCTGGCCAAACAGTAGTGGACGCGGGTGGCGCACGCAACACGTAGGCCTGCGCTCTGCGAATCGTGTGATATTGGGAACGGTTGACGTTCTCCACCCCGTAGTGTATCACAGTTTCGTCAATGCTGATCTGATTTTTGGTGAGACGAACGGATATGTCATTGGTTGTCATGAATGGTGTTCCCGCAAGTACATCGACATCCAAATCTTTAATGACAAGGGCATCGAGGTGTAGGTCAAGATTATCCCGTGATAACACGAGCCTTGTTTCTCCGACTACATTGAGTGGGGTTACACCATCAGCTTGTCTTGCGAGCTGTGAGCTTTTGGTGATTTTTGCACAAATTGACCTGGCCACCGTCTCTCTAATCATGTTGGTTTCGGCCCCTGTGTCGAGGGTAAGACGTATTGGGTGGTGACGATGGAACGTCTTGAAGAATGGAGACTGTTTTGTATTTACGCGACAAGTCGCCAACACGTTTTGTACGTCATTGACGTAGTCGTCATTCACTGGTGGTTCATCGTCTCCGCTATCTTCGCAGTTTAGTCCTGTCACGTTGCGTGCCTTAGTCATGAACAGTCTGTCTTGCTCGGTCAAGTACTTGCAAGCGCTTAGATAGAGGTCTACTATCGGTCTACCAGTCTGCTTAAAGAGTGGGCATTGTTTTGCTCGTTGGGTTCGTTGGTAGCTTTGTGGACGAGTGGGCCCAAAGCGTGTGCGTGGTTGGTAGTAGGTTGACTGTCTCTGACATAGAATGGTTCTCGTCCAGTAGGGACGCCAGGGCCTGAGAGATATCTGGTTTAAGACTGGCTAGTGTGCGGCTCCGCAGTTCGGTTCCGTAGCGCTGTTTTACGAGTCTAGGTAGCTCCTGATGGATAAGTCTAAGCCAGCTCAATACAACCATGTTCTCTAGCGACGGTGATAAGTCCTCATCTACGGTCGGGAACTCGTCGTGGTGTGATATACCGCCACCCACTGTCAGCAGACTATCATCAACGAACGCCATGAGGCGTTGGAATAGGTCCTCGTGGTTTTCGTCTGATTCAAGTTTTATGTCGGCGAAATCTATGAAGTGAGCGCCGCTTGTCTGAAACCCGAAGTGAAGTATGATTGCCTGCCATATGGAGTTGACGGATGTCGAGTTTTTGACGATGGTATTTCGCGATATGATCGGACAGAAGTTGGCAATCTGCCCAAGCATTAATTCTAAGTACGCGACTTTTTGTTGTGCCGTTCGCCTAACCAAGCCTGGTGTGTCTTCGGTATCGTCAAGTAAGCCTCTGAGTGGAGAAGTGTTAGTTTTCGTTCCCCATGTTGCCTGGTCGAGTAAGAATGGTGCGAAATTCGCGTCCAATGATAGAGTATATTGGAGGTTTTGGCGCCAGCTCTCATATGACGTCAGTGTTTCGTGTTTTGAAAGAGACCACTGTTTTGGAGCCCTCTGTGACTGAGCCATTGTCGAGTTGACGTGTAGCTCAATCGTCTATGCAAATGCCGGCAATGTTCAATGTTAATTACTGCGTACGGAAAGTACGCATTCGTCGTGCCGTTTGTTTGGCTATACGAGTATCTATCCACTTCAGTAGTGAAAACGCTGCCACCACGCCAATATAGAAGGGAAAGACTCGATAACGACGAGAACATTTATTGAACAGACTTATCTCAAAGCGGAAGTCGAGGCAAGATAACGTACAACCAGGAACAAGGTATGGAATTAACCGACGCAATAATAAGGAAGCGGAAATGTGATACTTATCCAATATGGCGCTGGAACTTCTGTATAATTTTAGCAGGCACGTGTGAGTTGTTTATGTCGATTTACTTATGGCATTACCCATTATGCTTTGCGGCTGCGAAACTCCGAACTGGCTTATTTGTTAAATGTTACATCTTCAAAAATTCATATCTCAAAAAGTACTTTACCGAATTTGATATAGTTTTCACTTTCTCCCGGGTTCCGCCATATTAAAAAATATAAAACAACATATATATGCAATTTTCAATTTTCAATGACATCCCTACCAATGCTAGCCTCGATTATCCGGTGCCATGAGGTGGCAGCATTCGCTTGGCCCATCACTAGGGCCTGGATTATTGGGGTAAGACCACATTAAGGGTTCGTCCGCCATTACCGACCGAAAGAGTGCCCTTGACAATACCGTTTTGGTGTGATGTGTGAATTTTTGTCTAACACTTTGACGTGACAGATGTTAGTCCAGTGAATACTGAATATACTACTGCATTAGATCTTTCACGAAATAGCAATAAATATACTCTAGTCGCTCGCGTATTCGCACATTGGTTATTTTGCAGAACGCACAAATATTTCAAAATCCGGCACCAGATTTAGGCGAAATTGAGGGTTGTCAGGTTTAGGTGGATTTTTCTGAAAAATGAGGTATGAGGACTTCACGAGTTTTCAACAGCACTTGTGTCAACGGAGGTTAAATATGCTGTGAAATTTTCAAAAAAATCATAAGACCAATTTTGCAGGAAATGAAGGAAACGTTATAATGGCCGCCTATGTAAATTTATTTTAAATGTGGTCTTACCTCTATTAAGCTCCAGCCAATGTTACCAGTGCAATTGCGTTACCAGTAGGGGGCTTTACCCCAGATTCGGGTAGAGACGATGATTGGCTCTCAGGCCAACTATGAAATAACAAATTAACTAAGGATACACTTGTATAAGATATAATACTATACTATAACAGCTAGTCAACATTGAACTTATATTGAAACATGTCACACACAAAATAAATCGATAATAAACTTGTTTCGTAGTTTAGTGCCTTTTAATCACTTGCATATTCACTAGGTGGCAGCTCTCGTAGCTGCATGTCGAAGATTCCGTATTGACTCTGCTTATGCATGTCAGGTATGTCAAAAAAAAATAGAATATGTTATATCATCATTTAAATGGTGCTACATGATGGATGTAGTTTACTACCCTTTTTGATTTTTTGGTATCTTCAATAATTGCGGCGCTATTCAACTTTTAAATCTTAAAATGGTGGCATTTTTTGTCTATTGGTTTTCAGTCCATTTCTTGTGCACAGACTTGCATCGTGATTAAATTGGTAGCGTGTCCAGCTGCTACTCGGTTCGAATCCCACAGAATACTTGAAACTTTTGTTTGTGTTAATTTAGTTTAAGATTCATTTTATTTTATTACTATTTCGGGCACTATTTCGTAATTTCATTTCGTTTTCGAAAACACATAATACATACACATTCCGGGGGGTAGATGTGCTAACTGGCAGTGAGCAGTCAAAACGCGATTCTGTACAAGACTATCTTAAATTCCTGGCGAAGTCAAGCAGCCAGGCGAGGGTCGGTTAAGTGACACTATGCCAATACAAAATGTTCAAATCTTGTTAAATCTTGTTAAAAAGAAATGTTGGTAAAGGTGCTGCCCTCTAGGCTCAAGCGGAGACGGTATGACCAAGTTCGGACAGCATTCACCGGGTGGCCGAATATAATTTGTTTAAATCATGAACTGTTTAATGTAGCAACGCACCACGCCTACGGGTACGTATTAATTTAAGCATACTGTAGAAATAGTATCTAACGTATCCGTGTAGTGTATGTAGTTGTATCGGTAATTTGGAATGTCAACGAAAGAACCCGGAAAAGGACATTCCAGTGAGCGATAATATGCGATGTTGTCACTAATTAACACACGGATGGGAGTAGGAACGCCTTATTACAATACAGTTATGTCGTTGCGAGATCCAAGATCGTGCAACGCGCAGTTCCGTAGCAATGCGATAATGTGTCATTTGTAAACCAGCGGTTGGTCACTGAAAATCAGTGTTTACACTGAACTGACAGTTCAGTTTTCCACACTAACTAAGTCTAAGGCTAAGCCTGTCTAAGTTAGACTTAGTTTAAGACATAAAATTGTCTACATAAGTCTGACTTGTCTTATTAAGTTTATGCTGATCAGTATAGTTCGATATTTATTACTTATGTGACCTATACTTGCATTCTTTGGACTGCTCTGCCTAAAATTATTGATGCTTCACATGTTCACAATAATAGATGTGGTGATAGTATACATACCATCAATAATAAATTTAACAATTGATAATTAATATATTGGTGATTGATCTACGATTGTAACGATAGTTGTCAAAAAATCAGTAGGGCTACTTGTGCCAAACTATTTAAGCAATGTTCGTAAGCATATTTTTTCAATTTAATTTTATAGTTTTACTTATTTACTAACACATCGACCACAAAGCAAAGGTCGAATAATATCATCTGCGACATCGTACAAACTCGATCGAAATTGTATCGACAAACCTAAGACACAGTCTGCTTACATCTGTTGTGCTAAGTAAAAAAATATGCAGGGATTCCCTTCGAATGCCGCATATGCCCAAAAGACGCATACAAAAACGTGTCTGAGACAATTGAGGGGCACTTGTATAGAATCCAGACCCGCCTCGATTTTGCCATTATTAACTATAGTTTTGCCTAAATTTGACATGATAATTAATTAATTGTACATCATCCCAGGCGTATTTACACTATACAAAGTTGCGTCTTAGCCTTTAACGCATTTTGAGGCCCAAATATTGCTCCAGTTTGCTCCAGTCAGCAAGAAATAATAAATTTATAATAAACACGTGAGGGACACAGGGGTAGAACTTCAGCATTTATTTTACTCGACAGCAGGACTAATAAAGACAAAAGTTTACTAGTCTGCCGAAAGGTTTACTAGTCCAGAAAATATCAAAACACAACACAAATTGAAATTGCAACAATTTTATTTGAACTATAAAAAAACAGTGTCATCCAGGCCTGGTGCTAACACTGCCTGCCAGTCAGTCAGTGTCACTCAGCGTTGGAGGCACTACTGTCAGTCGGGCCTGGGCCCAAGTGGCTGAGTGTCTGGCCTCCAAGCTCCACCAGCACTCCACAACTCGATTGCCCACAGGGAGTCTTGTCGAAAGTTGTCCGTGCCCGTCAAGAAAGCATTCTTAACATAAACACCAGTCACGTTGTGTGTCCTACACACGGTGCAGAACATCAAGCCCTTGTTCTCATCGTAGGACAGCCGTCTGTGATCGCACTCCCAAACCTTCAAGTAGCCACGCTGTCGGTTCTGCGTGTCCCGTTCACACTTTTCTAGCTTGCGTTTTACTGCTGGTTTTGCAACCCCAGTCAAATAACGGTACATCGTGCGTAAACGTAGGCTAATCAAGCAATGTAGTTGTAAACCGTACTCGAAAACTGCATTTTTAAATGGCCACCAATTGCACTCATTTATTACAGTTGAATAGTGTGTGCTGACAACCCTATCAAAGGCAATGCATGCTATACTTTTATGTTTAGCAGAGAAGAACAGTGCTGTCCTATGCCCTATTAGGATTAAATTATGACATCATTTTTAGGGGTTGTGAACATGTGAACAAAAAAGTACTCGTAAGTGTTGGTGGAAAGGGGGTGAACAGAAGTGTAATACTTATGTATTATGGTTCACCCCCAACCAGTATGGTTACTTATTGTACTAATACAACACCAATAATGCAATATACAGCACCTAGACTATGTAATGTCTTGTTAGAAGTATTTGGATGTTTTTCTTAGGTATAGTACATAGATAGAAGATGGGACTTATAGTTTTTTAAAGGCCTTTATGTTTCTACTGCTGGGCAATGCTTTCATGTAGGGTATTCCACAGTTTTACTCCACAAACACAAATACACATTGATTTTTGTGTGGTATGCACACGATGACGTCGAAAGGTGTCTTTCTGTCAAGTACCATGTGTTGAGACAAACCGTTTAAACATTCTTTATAATAATAATAATAAGATAACTTCTATTGCGCCTAAATCCTTGGAAACCAAGCTCAAAGGCGCATAAAAACAAAAGGGTTGGTCAATCTCAAAATCCATAAGTAGTTTTCCAGTTGTCAACAGATGGATCAAGGCGCTAGGGAGCTACGATGGATAAGCAAGGTTATAAAGATACGTTTTTAAATGACGAAAGAATTTTGTAATATTTTCAACTGATCTAACACTAAGAGGAAGCATATTCCAAAGAGTTGGTGCAGCTACAGAAAAAGCCCTAGTTCCAATGTTAGTGTTGACTCTAGGAACAAAAAGTAAGTCAGAACTAGATGATCGAAGCTGGATAGGTTTTCTTACAGGAGTAAGCAATAAATGCAAATAAGATGGTTGCTTATTGGACAGTGCCTGGTATGTAATAGTACAGATCTTAAATATTATACGATATCGTACAGGAAGCCAATGCAAAGACTTCAAAAGTGGTACAGAGCGAGAAAAACGAGGAGATCTTGTAACTACTCTTGCTAGACAATTTTGGACATGCTGAAGTTTTGTGATATCCTTGCTAGCGATATTATAAAGGAGGGAATTGCAATAGTCAAGTCTGCTGCTAACAAGTGCTGTTGCAATAGTCTTAGCAACAGAAAATGACATATACCGGCGAATACGGCGAAGATCACGAATATGATAAAAACAGCAGCAACATGTTTGAGATATGTGTTGTCGGAAATTGAAGTTACTATCAAAGATCACTCCTAGATTCCGTACCGAGGTTGCTGGCGTGATATACTGATTCAAAATACGCATAGGGAAAAAACCATCCAGTTTACAACGCTGCATTGGAGTACCAATAATGATCAATTCAGTTTTATTTGCATTTAATTTCAACTTGCTATCAGTCATCCAGTGGAAGATATCTTGAAGGCAATCACTAAGTTGGTTAAGGGAGCGATTTGTATCCGGGGTAGCCAATGAAATGTAGATATGAGTATCATCAGCATAAAGATGATGATCTAAGTTATTTCTTTGTATAACAGAGCTTAGTGGCGTGGTGTAAAGAGTAAAAAGCAAAGGCGCAAGAACGGAACCCTGGGGAACACCAAATAAAGCCGGCAGTGCAGCTGAAAAGCAATTCCCAATCTTTATAGTTTGGTATCTATCAGTTAGGTACCAAGAAAACCAGCTTAGAGCTGTGCCAGATATGCCGTACCACTTTAATAGGCGTTCAATGAGAATGCTGTGATCAATCGTGTCAAACGCAGCAGAGAGATCTAGTAAGGTAAGTGCAGTCACTTTACCATTATTAATGTTCAAGTTAATGTCATTATGAACCTTCAAGAGGGCAGTCTCTGTTGAGTGAAACTGCCTATATGCTGATTGTGACACATTAGTTAAGACATTTGTGCTAATGTGAGACCTTAGACGACTTGCTACAACCTTTTCTAGTATTTTGGAAATGAAGCTGAGATTAGAAATAGGTCTATAACTGTTTAGGTCTTGCTTAGGCAGAGATGACTTCTTAAGAAGTGGTGTGACATGGGCGTATTTAAAATCATCAGGAAAACAGCCAGAGCAAAGTGATGCATTTATAATATTTGTTATAGGTCCAATTAGTGTATCGAGACATGCTTTTAGCAGTATTGTTGGAAATGGATCAAGTGCACAAGATTTATTTGGGGAGGACATAATTATTTTCCTAACTTCATCAACTGTTGCAGGTTCAAATGATACAAGTTGAGAATTTACTTGTGGAAAGTCCACACTGACATTACTTATATTATGACGTGGGAAAGCAGAATTAATAATACTGATTTTATTCTTGAAGTGACTAGAGAACGAATCACATAGAGACTTAAATGACACATGATTAGGTAGCGATGGAGTAGGCCGTCTGTGTAGAATGTTATTGATGCACTTCCATAACTGACGCGGATTATCAGACTTATTTATGACCATATTTGTAAAATAATCTGATTTAGTTTTAGTCATTTGTCTGTTACAGAGGTGACATTGCTTAGAATAGCACGATCTATCAAATGGCGAGCGTGATTTGCGCCATACACGCTCTAAATAACGACGAAGCCTTTTAGATAGTATAATTTCGGAAGTCATCCATGGAGCCGGTGGCTTTTCTGACACCCATTTGGATTTTATAGGTGCATGTTTGTCAAGTAATGCATTGAGTACTTGACAGTACTGTTTATGTAAGTCAGATAGATGTTTTTTAGGATTTGTGATAAGGTCAGATTTAAGGATATCAGCCATTAAAGCTGTAATGTCAATCCTATGAATGGCTCTGTAAGACACATTGTATTTCGATTGTAAAGGGGCTATAGAACCGTTAATATTGGCAATGACAGTATGGTGGTCTGATAACCCATCTGAAACAGTAGGTGCTTGGATATTATTACAAGTTGAACGGGTTATCAAGAGGTCAAGCCAATGGCCATGTATATGTGTCGAAAAGGTAACATATTGTTTCAAATCAAATGATGCCAGAATATCATCAAATGTAGTTGTAGTTGAAGAAGGTATATCCAAATGTAGATTAAAATCACCAAGAATGTAAAATTCTGAATGAATAACTGCCAGATTTTCCAACATATCCTGAAAGTCTTCAAAGAAATTGGCAGGATGTCCTGGAGGGCGATAGATACAAACAAAGTGTGCGGAGAAAGAAGAATCTGAAATTTCAGCACAGATGGACTCAAAACTAGAGTATTCAGGGTTAGAATGTAATTTAACTTTGAACTGCTGTGATATAAGAAATCCAACACCACCTCCACGGCCGACTAAACGTGGTCGATGGTGAAAGGTGTAACCAGAAGGGGAAACGTCAGCAATGCATGCATGTGTATCATGTGGTCTAAGCCAGGTCTCAGTTACAGCTAGAATGTTTATTTTCTTTGAAATTAATAAATCACAAAGTGAGGCTGTCTTATCTCGTACAGATCGAATGTTTGTAGTGGCCACCGGAATGTTTCGTCTAACAGATGGCCCAGGATTGAGACTTACATCTCCTGCTAGTAATAAAATTATTGCTAATTTCAATGTTGGCATAGAGCGGGGGATTGGCAGTAACTTTCTATTATAACAAACATGAAGACATGGCAGACTATGCAAAATTGAAATAGAATGATGAATTTTAGTGTGATTAGGAAAAAGCACATTAAAATGATAAAATAAAATAAAATCGATGTCCCTTACAGCAACAGAGCAAGACAAGCAGAAAACACCCAATAAGAATAATGGTGACATAATTATGTTGGATTATTATCATATTTAGTAGAAAATAATATACCAAAACCATATCATTTTATATCATATAGATAATAAATAGTAAAGAATGTTAAACCCAGAGCTAAGGCTAAGCCTACGGCATAAGTAAAAAACTAAATGAAATTTATAAGCTCAGTAGAGTCTCAATTTTAACAATAAAGCCTACTTTATTTAATTAGAAAATGTTGAACCGGGGCCAACTCCGGTAACTAAATTGAGACTTACAGGCCTATTAAGGGAAGAAGAACTATTTATATTTATTATAATTCACTCAGTCAGCCGTAGCCTTAGTCTTAGATAGGCAGAAACTGACTGTAGTATCAATTACTCAATGGCAATTAACTGCACCATGATTCCTTTTTAAATACCTTATTTATTGTAATAATATAAAATGCCAATAATAATCTAAAAGGTCAATTGAAAAAACCAACAGGCAGCATGTTTTGTAACTTAATCATTTAACAGTATAATAGGTACAAACGACAACATTTAAACAAACAAAAAAACTAAACACTGGCACTGCCGACCAGCGAAAGTGAGCGATAATCATAACGGCTTTAACGCCGGTTTTATTAAGTTGAATATGACAGGACCAAAACTCATTAAAATATGCTTATAAATTAAATATACTTAGCTTATGGTTGAATTCTTGATTCTGTAGCACTTTACAAGTTACATAATATTAAAAGTAATCTATTCAAAATAATTAGTATGCTATAATTGAACATTAAACGAAGGATAAATTTTAAAAATAAACATTATGCCACGCCCCCTAGCGACCAGATTTGGTAGTTCATTGCCTTATACAATATTATTGCTGTCTTAAATTTAACTATGTCTACAAACGTCAAATACACAGTTGCTTAAGTAGAGTGCTGGTTTGCTCCAAACGCTTTATGCCACAGATCAGACGAACTACTCATTTCGGCAGCACAGTTATACACCGGATGTTTGAGACATGGGTGTTACCCCATATTTCGATGAACTAGCTAATATATGGCAAAAACAGGGAACAATACAATATGTACATTCCATCCTAATTAATTAAACAACTTACTTTGTGAATAATTGCTGCTACTTTCGAAAATTTTGTTCTGACCGTATTGATGTTTAGCTGGTCATCAATATATACGCCCAGAAATGTTGTTCCACGTCCTCTGGTTACTCGTTCGTTATTTACACACATATTAATGTCAATTATTAATGTTCCCGAATAACATATAATTCGTTTTTGACAAGTTGATTGATAATTTGTTTACAGCAAACCGTTTTGGCAAGTTGTCTATTTAACATGTCACGTGGTTCTGTCAGATTGTTACCGGTACCAAATATATTCGTATATTCAGCAAAAAGTATGAATTTTACTAACGTTGATAGGTTACAGAAGTCGTAACGTAAAGGACAAATAAAAGTGGACCTAAAATAGACCCTTGCGGTCCGCAAGTTTAACCCCCCCCCCCCCGGGTTAAACCCGGTTGGGCTAAACCTCCATTTTGGGCTAAACTGGGTTAAACCCGGGTTAAACTATTTTTCAGGCACATTTATCAAAATATGAAAGAATAAAGCAGGCAAAGTGTTTCATATATCGTTTATCAATATGAAACAGTTAACTAACATGTTACATAGAAATGCACATACATATATTATTTTTTTATGTTTCACTGCTTAGGCCTCAATCTGGACACTGTCACTCAAAGTGTTGTGTATTCTCTTAGTTGGTGAGTTGAGCTAATCAACTTAACAATGAATCAGTGGTGGCTCTGATAACTTTAGAGGATGGAGGATGAATCCAGTTGTTGGCAGTGAACACAAGTGCTGAGAGGGTAGATTAACACCTGCCAGTCTCCAGGGCTCTATAGCCTCCTGTTCCCTAACCTGCAAGCTGACACCAGCCTGTACTGGTGTAGGTTGTTTGACTGGAATCACTGCACTACTTCAGAAGACTCAGCTAGTAATTAATGGCAGTGTCCAGTGTGAGAGAGACATGCATTTTATGGCTATTGCACACTGATAAAAGTCCCTTTTATATTGGACTTTCTGGCCTGGTTTAAAAACATAAAAGTATTATGGTCTGAACTGGTATCTAGTACAAGTTGTTTGCATAAGGTGGATATTAACTTGGGGTTTCTGGCTGGGGAAAATACTCACATCTGAAGGGAAACCTTTGTAACCTTTATGCAATCAGTGTGCAAAAAAGTTATATCAGTCAGTAACAGAATACCCCAATAGCACGATTATCATCTGATTATCATAAAATGATAACTAGACACACTGACAGACTTATTTAAAGAGCAGTTGTCATCTTTCATTACATCAATAATATTACAACAGTTTTAAACCATCATCAATCTACATACCAACTGTGTTAATATCGATAAGCCAAAGGGCTTCCTTGTCCACCTGCCATCTAGAGTTAATTATCTGGATGGCAATCTTGTTAAATCTTGTTGAATATAGAGAATATCCCTCTGATATCATCCTGAGATCTCAGATAGAGTAAAGCTTAGTTTAACCCAGGTTTAACCCGGGTTAAACCCCAGCCCTGCTTGCGGAACTCCACATGGGACATCTAATAGCTCCGAAACACACCCGTCAATATATACAAATTGCTTCCAGTTCAAAAGTTAGCTTTTTATCCAATCATTTGCTATTCCACGCACACCATAATAATTCATTTTTTGTAAGTATCTCATGGTCTACTGTATCAGACGCCTTTTTCAGATCAATAAATATACCAACGGCATGCTTTTTACTGCCCTTGGCATCTGTGATTTCCTCAATCAATTCCAATGCGGCATGTGACGTGGACATACTAGAACGGAACCCAACTGATTTGAACTTAATACGTTATTTGCATTTAAAAAGCTGTCTGTTCTGGCAAGGAACAGTTTTTCCAGGATTTTTGAAAATTGCAGCAATAGAGAAATTGGCCTATAATTTGTACCATCGGTTTTTGTACCACATTTAAAGAAGGGCATAACTTTGGCAATTTTCATATGTGTTGGAAAAACACCAAATCTAAATGAATTATTACATATATAAGTGAGAGGTTTGCTTATTACATGAATGACCTTTGCGACAATGTCCATACTTATGTCTTCAAAGTCTGAATATGTCTTTTTGGTACACGCTGTCACTGTAGTTATAAGTTCCTCCTCATCGACAGGTTTGAGGAGTAAAGTTTGGTCAATACTACCTCCTAAATAATCATACACAGAATTATGTTCATCCTTATTGTTGATATCCTTCACTAAGTTAGGACCAACATTTGTAAAAAAAAACATTAAACTCATTTGCCATTTCTGTTTTGTTGGCAATGTCTCTGTCGCCCTGTACCAGATGTGTTGGAAAGTTCACCGACTGTTGTTGTTTACATAACACATTATTCAATATCGCCCATGTTTCTTTAGTGTTACCTTTTTTTCTGACAACTGAGGACTGTAGTATGCTTTTTCCTCCAATCTTAAGATAGTAGCTAATTTATTTTTATACGTTTTATATCGAGACTGCGCAGTGTCAGTTCTACCCCTGAGGAATGTTCTATATAGAACATTCTTCTTGCGACACACATTTTTAAAGCCATTTGTAAACCAGGGTTTTTCCCATATGTTTGCTTTATCCTAACCTTCTTAACAGGGCAATGATGATAATACAATATACTAAATCTACTGACAAAATTTGTATACGCCAGGTTTGCATCGTCAGGCTCTAACACATCACTACACTTTTCTTGCCTTTCGATAAACGAACATACATTATCATCTTTTACAAGTCTTACATATCTAAAAGTGTCACATTTATGTATCTCTATGCTATTTTAATCAAACAACTTTACCCAATAACAAAATAAAAAGCAGAAATTATCTTACGTTTTGAAGTCTACAGACTACACGCCATAGACATAGTCGCTCTAACACAGGCTGATTCAGGGGCAAGACGGTGGCGCCTCATCATGGTGACAATGGCTTTCATTTTTAAAATGACAGACGGTGAGAGCTGTATTTCTTGCGCTGTATTTCTTGCGGTTTATTTTAGAAATTTACTGCATGATAGATGTTTTAGAGAACGGACAACTTAGTACTAATTTTCTAGTTGTCCTGGCTGTAAATAGCTAGGTTGTCCCATGAACAACAAGTAGTTGCTATTTCACTTGTCCGGTGGCAAATCCAGTTGTCTCGGGCTAATGGACAAGCGGAATTTTGAGCCCTGTATATATATATTCCTAAAGGCAGCATAGGCAGACCGCTTCTTTATGAGAAATATGAAATGGTCAGCGTATGCTGCCCTAAGGAGTGATGCTCTATACTTTCTATGTGTTCATGTAGTTGTTCCTGTCACAGCCAGGCGGAGCCAGCTGTGGCACACAGGATGAGGTTCAACAGCCGGGAGTTGGCTGCTCTAGCCCAACAGCACAACGACAGGTTTGACAAAGAGGGAGTACTGCTGATCAAGGAGAAGCAGGAGGGGCTCTTCAGGAAGGGAGAAGGTAAATCGAGATTAAGAATTAGACGTGTGCGGAGTACTCGTGATTGTCAAGGTTTCATAGATTCGTGGATATTCAGTTGGCATTTGTGGCGATGTTTGTAAATTGTGGATAATTAGTATTTATCTGAGTGACAGTGACTATCTCATAGTGATAAATATATAATGTTTACACTTTCATAGGTGGGTACTGATATGGCATTTGTAACCAGTAATGTTTGCATATTGTGGATTTATGTTTAACTAGAATTTATTTGAGTGACTGTCTCATAATGATTTACATAACGTTTACATGTTGGTGCTTTCATTGGTACTTCTCTACCGGGTAAAGGTGAATGGTAACTCTACCGGGTAAAGGTGAATGGTCACTCTACCGGGTAAAGGTGAATGGTAACTCTACCGGGTAAAGGTGAATGGTCACTCTACCGGGTAACGGTGAATGGTAACTCTACTGGGTAAAGGTGAATGGTCACTCTACCGGGTAACGGTGAATGGTAACTCTACTGGGTAAAGGTGAATGGTCACTCTACCGGGTAAAGGTGATGGTAACTCTACCGGGTAAAGGTGAATGGTAACTCTACCGGGTAAAGGTGATGGTAACTCTACCGGGTAAAGGTGATGGTCACTCTACCGGGTAAAGGTGAATGGTCACTCTACCGGGTAAAGGTGAATGGTCACTCTACCGGGTAAAGGTGAATGGTAACTCTACCGGGTAAAGGTGATGGTAACTCTACCGGGTAAAGGTGATGGTAACTCTACCGGGTAAAGGTGATGGTCACTCTACCGGGTAAAGGTGAATGGTCACTCTACCGGGTAACGGTGAATGGTAACTCTACCGGGTAAAGGTGAATGGTAACTCTACCGGGTAAAGGTGAATGGTCACCGTACCGGGTAAAGGTGATGGTAACTCTACCGGGTAAAGGTGAATGGTAACTCTACCGGGTAAAGGTGATGGTAACTCTACCGGGTAAAGGTGATGGTAACTCTACCGGGTAAAGGTGATGGTCACTCTACCGGGTAAAGGTGAATGGTCACTCTACCAGGTAACGGTGAATGGTAACTCTACCGGGTAAAGGTGAATGGTAACTCTACCGGGTAACAGTGAATGGTAACTCTACCGGGTAAAGGTGAATGGTAACTCTACCGGGTAAAGGTGAATGGTAACTCTACCGGGTAACGGTGAATGGTAACTCTACCGGGTAAAGGTGAATGGTAACTCTACCGGGTAAAGGTGATGGTAACTCTACCGGGTAAAGGTGATGGTCACTCTACCGGGTAAAGGTGAATGGTAACTCTACCGGGTAAAGGTGATGGTAACTCTACCGGGTAAAGGTGAATGGTAACTCTACCGGGTAAAGGTGATGGTAACTCTACCGGGTAAAGGTGATGGTCACTCTACCGGGTAAAGGTGAATGGTCACTCTACCGGGTAAAGGTGAATGGTCACTCTACTGGGTAAAGGTGAATGGTCACTCTACCGGGTAAAGGTGAATGGTAACTCTACCGGGTAACGGTGAATGGTAACTCTACCGGGTAACGGTGAATGGTAACTCTACCGGGTAAAGGTGAATGGTCACTCTACTGGGTAAAGGTGAATGGTCACTCTACCGGGTAAAGGTGAATGGTAACTCTACCGGGTAACGGTGAATGGTAACTCTACCGGGTAAAGGTGAATGGTAACTCTACCGGGTAAAGGTGATGGTAACTCTACCGGGTAAAGGTGATGGTAACTCTACCGGGTAAAGGTGAATGGTAACTCTACCGGGTAAAGGTGAATGGTAACACTGTGGTGATGACATCATACATGGAGTTGATGTCTTACACATTTAGTAGAAATTGAAGTTATTAGTTGTTCTTGTTGTGTTTTTAATGACATCCTGTGCTTCAGCATACGTTGAGCGGCTGTTTCGTCTCAGGGGAAATCTGCTCTTCTACTTCAAGACAAAAGACCCTGTAAGTGCCCCTATATACATCTAATCCTGGCCATTCGTGGGGTTGTATTTAATGCAAGACAACAGGTCTCTGGCTAAGGGCCTGCCTCTAGTAAACAGAGATAGCTTTCCACATCCTCTAATGCCTCGCATGAAACACAGGGGTTGGTAGTGACTATTTGGGCCACACCAGCCACACCCACAAACCTTTGACACAATGCACACTTTACCCACTTGTCTGCCCTGTCTTAATGAACACAGTAGTTAAATCTGCTAGCTGTGTGTGCATTGCTGGATTTTGCATAATAATTACTGGGCTAAATCGGTGACTAGGAGTTAAACATGGCATATTTAAATGTTCTGATGACACAACAGATTTGCGAAACCTATTTTCTGTCATTTGATTGTCGTACGTATTTCACTCAAAAATAACTTCTCGAAGAGTCTGTTTACAGTACCAGTTGATAGTGTTCACAGGTATAATATTTGAACAGTTGTGTACTACCACAAATGACGCTAAAATAGCTGAGGCTTATGCTTGTGTTAAATGTCAAACAAGCCACCAGCTGCATTTGGCACAAACTCATGCTATGATGCTGCGTCTTGGACTACAAAGTGTTACAGTAATAGTAATAATAATAATAATTTTACTGCATTTCTCGGCACCATAAATCAAGCAATTATATCATTCAGAAGCACATTACAATCCTAGAACATTGCATATTAAGCTGTTAAGATTATTACATAATAAACATTTAATATATATATATATATCAATAATAAATTGATAGGATAGTAATAATAAAACAATTAATACTTGTTAGTATTAATATGTAGTTAATGGTTAATGGGCGTTGTTATCGTAGACCAGATGGTGACTATATGCAGAAATAATGTTAAAGGAAATAAAAATAAGGCGTTAGCTAAAATCCTTTTTCCATGTGTACACAAAGTTTAACATTGTATGTAACATTTGACAACATTAAACAGATACAGAAAAATACATTTGTAGCATAAATTTGATTTTAAGCCCGTCTGTGAAGCGATTCCCGCGGAAAATAAAATGTTAATGAGCTAGGTGATCACGTGGTATCGTGATGTCACTTATGACACACACTCGCATCAGGCCGACCCTTTCCATGCATTCAGAGCATGTTTACAAGGATAGCTTTTGGGTCGAAACGAGCGTCAGAATGAGTTCTTGTGCAATATTCCGATGTAATACAAACACTAGTCATCATAGAGCAACAAGCAGTTATCTTACGATTCCACATGAATCAAATTTTATTCAAAACAACGAATGCGAATGGGCCTACAAGTCGACTAGGTTTCGCCGAGCTTGGGCTCGTTTTCAGAATAATTATATCGAATGCAACCAACGGGAGATAATCTACACCAATAAACATACATAGCAAACAGATATTGTATCCAGCTACAGAAAGTAATGTGTATAATCTCATAATATCACTAGAATATCGATATATCAAGGAGTTGTACAATTTATCATAACAACTCAAATCAGTTAGAGAGTTTCAGCTGGTGCCGCTAGCTCAGTGGGTAGGCCCGTTGGTTTCTTGTCATTTATTTTACAATCGGGCGACGCCGGTTCAATCCTGACAGTATGCAAACCATTGATTTTCTTTACACTTTTTTGTTTATGTTTTCACGAAGTAATATAAACGAAATCATTTAGTATACTATGATGCACTGTTTGTAAAAAAAAAAAAATGAAAATATGGTCATTATATGTAACAATGTTTCTAAATTTTATTTATCCAGACAGATCACAATCTGTTTTCACATATATAATTACAATATATATTACCGTACAATATATTTACAGTTAATAAATTATATATCCATTACATTATATTTGTTTGGATAAATAAAATTTAGAAACATCATTATATAATGACCATATTTTCATTTAATTTTTGTGGCGAATAAATAATTACTAAAAAAATAAAAATTATTTACAAACAGTGCATTATAGTATTAAATGATTTGGTTTATATTATTTCGTGAAAACATAAACAAAAAAGTGTAAAGAAAATGAATGGTTTGCATGCTGTCAGGATTGAACTGGTTTCGCCCGATTGTAAAATAAATGACAAAAAAACCAACGCGCCTACCCACTGAGTTAGTGGCACCAGCAGAAACTCGCTGACTGATTTAAGTTGTTATGATAAATTGTACAACTCCTTCATATATCGATATTCTAGTAATATTATGAGATTATACACGTTCCTTTCTGTATATGTTTGCTATGTATGTTTATTGGTGTAGATTATCTCCCGTTGGTTGCATTCGATATAATTATTCTGAAAACGAGCCCAAGCTCGGCGAAACCTAGTCGACTTGTAGGCCCATTCGCAGTCATTATTTTGAATAAAATTTGATTCATGTGGAACCGTAAGATAACTGCTTGTTCCTCTATGATGACTAGTGTTTGTATTACGTCGGAATATTGCACAATAACTCATTCTGACGCTCGTTTCGACCCAAAAGCTATATTTGTAAACATGCTCTGAATGCATGGAAAGGGTCGGCCTGATGCGAGTTTGAGTCATAAGTGATGTCACATCTCGGCATCCCGAAAAGCGCGCCAAAAATATGCATATTCGAAAATGTCTGGATGCACAGCATAAAATGTGGAATTTCTAATACATTGAATTTTTTTGATTTTTTGGGCTTGGTGGACGTGGAAATAGATAGCAGGATGTAATATAACATGAATTCAAGCAATAGGTGTTTTTATTCCCTTTAATGATTGTTTGAACAGTTCATGCTAACATTGTTAAGATTTAACAAAATCTTTGATCGTTTGTGTCCTTTTGCTTGCAGCAGTCGGAGGTGATTGGTCTGTTTGTCATGGAGAGGTACGTCGTGGAGCTCGACTCTGAGGAAGAGATTCCACATTCGTTTGTCTTGGGTAAGATCTCAGTATGATTCATTACTCATAATAGATATCTAATTCATGCATCTTTTAGTTGTTTCTTCTCAAAAACCTAAGTTCCAAGGAAAGTTTAGCCTTTGTAACATTTGTGTACGATGATAACAACTAGGCATTTCGTAACCATGTAGGTTATGTGTTCAAGAATGCCAAGTGGCATCTTTACCTCTAGAGAAAGTTAAAAAACTGTGAGGTTGATTGTCAATCAGAACATGTGTATACTATAGAAGGTGTGGAGTGAGTCATTCAGCTGTGTGTTCAGTGTTTGAAGGGGTGAAATGGGCTATTCAGCTGTGTGTTCAATGTTTGAAGGGGTGAAGTGAGTCATTCAGCTGTGTGTTCAGTGTTTGAAGGGGTGGAGTGAGTCATTCAGCTGTGTGTTCAGTGTTTGAAGGGGTGGAGTGAGTCATTCAGCTGTGTGTTCAATGTTTGAAGGGGTGAAATGGGCTATTCAGCTGTGTGTTCAGTGTTTGAAGGGGTGAAGTGAGTCATTCAGCTGAGTGTTCAGTATTTGAATGGGTGGAGTGAGTCATTCAGCTGTGTGTTCAGTATTTGAATGGGTGGAGTGAGTCATTCAGCTGTGTGTTCAGTGTTTGAAGGGGTGGAGCGAGTCATTCAGCTGTGTGTTCAGTATTTGAAGAGGTGAAGTGAGTCATTCAGCTGTGTTTTCAGTGTTTGAAGGGGTGGAGCGAGTCATTCAACAGACTCTGTGTTTGAAGGGGTGGAGTGAGTCATTCAACTATGTGTTCAGTGTTTGAAGGGGTGGAGCGAGTCATTCAACCATGTGTTCCGTATTTGAAGGAGTGGAGCAAGTCATTCAACTTGGTGTTCAGTGTTTGAAGGGGTGGAGTGAGTCATTCAACATTGTGTTCAGTGTTTGAAGGGGTGGAGTGAGTCATTCAACTGTGTGTTCAGTATTTGAAGGGGTGGAGCAAGTCATTCAAATGTGTGCTCAGTGTTTTTAAGGGGATGGAGCAAGTCATTCCACTGTATGTTCAATGTTTGAAGGGGTGGATCAAGTCATTCAACTGTATGTTTGAATGGGGTGGGGTAAGTCATTCAACTGTGTGTTCAGTGTTTGACGGGTGGAGTGAGTCATTCAACTAAATGTTCAATGTTTGAAGGGGTGGAGTAAGTCATTCAACTGTATGTTCAGTGTTTGAAGGGGTGGAGCAAGTCATTCAACTGTATGTTCAGTGTTTGAAGGGGTGGGTCAAGTCATTCAACTGTATGTTCAATGTTTGAAGGGGTGGATCAAGTCATTCAACTGTATGTTCAATGTTTGAAGGGGTGGAGCAAGTCATTCAACTGTATGTTCAATGTTTGAAGGGGTGGAGCAAGTCAAACTGTGTGTTCAGTGTTTGAACGGGTGGAGTGAGTCATTCAACTGTGTGTTCAGTGTTCAAAGGGGTGGAGCAAGTCATTCAACTGTTTGTTCAGTGTTTAAAGGGATGGAGTGAGTCATTCAACTGTGTGTTCAGAGTTTGAAGGGGTAGAGTGAGTCATTCAACTGTACATTCAGTGTTTGAAGGGGTGGAGCAAGTCATTCAAACACTGAATGTACAGTTGAATGACTTGCTGCACCCGTCTAAACACTGAACATATAGTTGAATGAGTTGCTTCACCCCTTCAAACACTGAACACCAAGTTGAATGGCTTGCTCCACCCCTTCAAATTTTAGCGTCATTTGCGGTAGTACACAACTGCTCAAATATTATACCTGTGACCACTATGAACTGGTACTGTAAACAGACTCTTCGAGAAGTTATTTTTAAGTGAAATATTTATGACAATCAAATGACACAAAACACACCACAAAAATAGATTTCACAAATCTGTTGTTTCATCAGAACATTTAAATATGCCATGTTTACCTCCTAGTCACTCATTTAGCCCACTAATTATTATGCAAAATCCAGCAATGCACACACAGCTAGTGGATTTAACTCTTCATTAAGGCAAGGCAGACAAGTGGATAAAATCAGGCAAAGTGAGCAGTGTGTCAACGGTTTGTGGGTGTGGCTGGTGTGACCCAAATGGTCACTACCAACCCCTGTGTTTCATGCGAGGCATTGTAAGATGTGGAAAGCCATCTCTGGACTTCTCATGTGTCACTGTGTGTTCAGTGTTCAGTGTTTTTACCTGCTTTTCTCCAGGTAAAAATGAGATAATATAGCAACTTTTAGCTTAACGTCTTAACAAATACAGAAAGTTATTAGCATTCAGAAATCATCCAAAACCACTTGCCACAGTGGTGAGTGCAGAAAATGGACACTGGGCCTTACATTAATGAACCATCATTTCATAAATAATTAGAATTTGGCATTGAAATTTTGCTTGCAGCCACCATTTAGACAGGTGCACACATGTGTGAAATTTCATCAAAATTGGAGATGGTCACCCCGGAAGATTTCTGGATTTGTGTGATTTGGCGTGGACTGACCCAACTGTGTGTTCAGTGTTTGAAGGGGTGGAGCGAGTCATACAGCTGGCAGCTGGTGGGGAGAGGGAGAGAGACAGTTGGATAGAGTCACTGCACATTGCGAGCTACGAGTGTATGAAGATGCAACTTGAGAGTCTGCGGGAACAGCTGTGGCAACGCACGGGGAGAGATCCCATCAACAACCCCGAACCCACGGAGCTACCCTCCACCTACGCAGGTTAGTGACTCTGTCAGTCACTTGGTCCTTAGACTCCTTACACACAAGTAAATCTATGTCTGTGAAGTAGTTCTTGATTAACCCGTTACACTTGAGGTCACTTCATGAAACACGCACTGAATCCTTTTAGCACGCACACAAACTCACCAAGATACGGGTCTAGTTTTTTTGCATTTAACATTTTTTTGGTGCATTGCAAGTTGTACTTATCTTAAAAGAACATTGAGGTCCAAACAAGACGGTAATACTATACTAATCAACTTTAAACTAAACATGTGATACGCAACACACCATGTCTGGGTGTTTGAATAGAACGCAGTACATATCTACAAACTCTTTGTCAGTTGATATTTTCAAACAATGCTCATTCAAAAACTTCCAATACAAAGCCATATCATAAACGCCCCTAGTGCACGGCAGATACCCTATAGAATCCAGTGACAAAAGTTACATAAGTATCCAGACGACGATGCCACCTCCACACATCACCAAAGTTAGAAACAGTTTTTGGGCGTTTGCGGCCACTCGGGAAACGGGCATCTGGCCGCTTTCAGCCGTTCAAGGTCTAATGGGTTATAGTATGGTTTAGTATCATGTGGACTTTAATTAGTTTATTGAAATCAACCCTGATGTGGTTTATTAATTTCCTAGAGGAAGGCAGTGAAACGAGTGAGCCGCTGCTTGAGATGTGTGTCTCATGCGATGGTCTCCCCAGTGAAACCAACGGTCAGCAGCCAAACACATTTGTGTCTGTTGCCGTGTTGATTCCACCGGAACAAGACTGGACAGCCCACGCTCACACTGAGGTCATAGAGGTAGGTGGACAGTAGATAATACAGGCAGTAGGATGGTACAGGTAGTTGCTTTGGTAGGTGGACAGTAGATAATACAGGCAGTAGGATGGTACAGGTAGTTACTTTGGTAGGTGGACAGTAGATAATACAGGCAATAGGATGGTACAAGTAGTTGCTTTGGTAGGTGGACAGTAGATAATACAGGCAGTAGGATGGTACAGGTAGTTACTTTGGTAGGTGGACAGTAGATAATACAGGCAGTAGGTTGGTACAGGTAGTTACTTTGGTAGGTGGACAGTAGATAATACAGGCAGTAGGTTGGTACAGGTAGTTGCTTTGGTAGGTGGACAGTAGATAATACAGGCAGTAGAATGGTAGAGGTAGTTGCTTTGGTAGGTGGACAGTAGATAATACAGGCAGTAGGATGGTACATGTAGTTGCTTTGGTAGGTGGACAGTAGATAATACAGGCAGTAGGATGGTACAGGTAGGTGCTTTGGTAGGTGGACAGTAGATAATACAGGCAGTAGGTTGGTACAGGTAGTTGCTTTGGTAGGTGGACAGTAGATAATACAGGCAGTTGGATAGTACATGTAGTTGCTTTGGTAGGTGGACAGTAGATAATACAGGCAGTAGGATGGTACAGGTAGTTGCTTTGGTAGGTGGACAGTAAATAATACAGGCAGTAGGTTGGTACAGGTAGTTACTTTGGTAGGTGGACAGTAGATAATACAGGCAGTAGGATGGTACAGGTAGTTGCTTTGGTAGGTGGACAGTAGATAATACAGGCAGTAGGATGGGACAGGTAGTTGCTTTGGTAGGTGGACAGTAGATAATACAGGCAGTTGGATAGTACAGGTAGTTGCTTTGGTAGGTGGACAGTAGATAGTACAGGTAGTTGCTTTTGTAGGTGGACAGTAGATAATACGGGCAGTTGGATAGTACAGGTAGTTGCTTTTGTAGGTGGACAGTAGATAATACAGGCAGGTGGATAGTACAGGTAGTTGCTTTGGTAGGTGGACAGTAAATAATACAGGCAGTAGGTTGGTACAGGTAGTTACTTTGGTAGGTGGACAGTAGATAATACAGGCAGTAGGATGGTACAGGTAGTTGCTTTGGTAGGTGGACAGTAGATAATACAGGCAGTAGGATGGGACAGGTAGTTGCTTTGGTAGGTGGACAGTAGATAATACAGGCAGTTGGATAGTACAGGTAGTTGCTTTGGTAGGTGGACAGTAGATAGTACAGGTAGTTGCTTTTGTAGGTGGACAGTAGATAATACGGGCAGTTGGATAGTACAGGTAGTTGCTTTTGTAGGTGGACAGTAGATAATACAGGCAGGTGGATAGTACAGGTAGTTGCTTTGGTAGGTGGACAGTGGATAATACAGGCAGGTGGATAGTACAGGTAGTTGCTTTGGTAGGTGGACAGTAGATAATACAGGCAGGTGGATAGTACAGGTAGTTTTTTTCATAGGTGGACAATAGAAAATACAGGCAGGTGGATAGTACAGTTAGTTGCTTTGGTAGGTGGACAGTAGATAATACAGGCAATAGGATAGTACAGATAGTTGTTTGTGTAGGTGGACAGTAGATAATACTGGTAGGTTTGTGGGTAGCAACCCTTGTGAGACAGTAGATAATACTAGTAGGTTTGTGGGTAGCAACCCTTGTGAGACAGTAGATAATACTGGTAGGTTTGTGGGTAGCATCCCTTGTGAGACAGTAGATAATGTAGCAGATGCTTGGTTAAAAGTGGTCAATCATTGTCATTTGGAATGCTCACAAAGTCACCCTGATGTTGGTAGGTGGACAGTGGATAATACAGGCAGGTGGATAGTACAGGTAGTTGCTTTGGTAGGTGGACAGTGGATAATACAGGCAGGTGGATAGTACAGGTAGTTGCTTTGGTAGGTGGACAGTAGATAATACAGGCAGGTGGATAGTACAGGTAGTTTTTTTTCGTAGGTGGACAATAGAAAATACAGGCAGGTGGATAGTACAGTTAGTTGCTTTGGTAGGTGGACAGTAGATAATACAGGCAATAGGATAGTACAGATAGTTGTTTGTGTAGGTGGACAGTAGATAATACTGGTAGGTTTGTGGGTAGCAACCCTTGTGAGACAGTAGATAATACTGGTAGGTTTGTGGGTAGCAACCCTTGTGAGACAGTAGATAATACTGGTAGGTTTGTGGGTAGCATCCCTTGTGAGACAGTAGATAATATAGCAGATGCTTGGTTAAAAGTGGTCAATCATTGTCATTTGGAATGCTCACAAAGTCACCATCTTATTTAGATTTTCTAGTGTTGCAAATGACTTGCCACTTTGACAGCAATTCAGTCAGTCATGAAAACATTTGCTTCTAAAGTTATCATTTGGTATGCTGGCACAATAGAAATAATAATTTTAATATGTTGGTAGTTTTTGTGTCATCATATGGAGAATGGAGTCAAGCGACATGGTCATGAAACGGGGTCACAAGACATGGTCACGATATGTGGTTATGACTCACGAGATGTGGTCATACATCTTGATCATGTATGTCTTCATTGTCTTTCAGAGAAACGCCAACCCATGCTACTTGACAACCGTCAGCTTCAATGACCCTCAGACTGTGACGCTGTCAATGAGAGTCAAACTGGTTGTGTACAACGTGAAGGAGAGGATGACAAACACTGTAAGTTGACACGCGGTGACATAGTGACTGACACACCAGTCTATGTTACTGAAGGAGAGGATGACAAACACTGTAAGTTGACACGCGGTGACATAGTGACTGACACACCAGTCTATGTTACTGAAGGAGAGGATGACAAACACTGTAAGTTGACACGCGGTGACATAGTGACTGACACACCAGTCTATGTTACTGAAGGAGAGGATGACAAACACTGTAAGTTGACACGCGGTGACACAGTGACTGACACACCAGTCTATGTTACTGAAGGAGAGGATGACAAACACTGTAAGTTGACACGCGGTGACACAGTGACTGACACACCAGTCTATGTTACTGAAGGAGAGGATGACAAACACTGTAAGTTGACACGCGGTGACATAGTGACTGACACACCAGTCTATGTTACTGAAGGAGAGGATGACAAACACTGTAAGTTGACACGCGGTGACATAGTGACTGACACACCAGTCTATGTTACTGCAATTTGTCATCGTCATGTATCCCTTATACCTTCGCAGACTACTGTAAACTTTCCGTTTATAATAGGCATTTTTTCATATATTTTATACTTAATAGTTCGGGTGCGTGTTGTACGTGGTACTTGTGCTAAACAAAATGTTCTCCGAAATGTAGCATCTGTGTCTCAGACAAAGCACAGAAAACATCAGTACTCATTTTATACAATTTATCATGTGTCTTTAGCTGTGTGTATGTCAGTCATTGTACGTGTGTGTGGGTGGGTGTCATTGTACATATGTCTATCATTGTATGTCAGTCTTTGTACACATGTATATGTCAGTCATTGTATGTGTGTGTGAGTGTGTGTCGTTGTACATATGTCTATCATTGTATGTCAATCTTTGTACACATGTGTATGTCAGTCATTGTACGTGTGTGTGGGTGGGTGTCATTGTACATATGTCTATAATTTTATGTCAGTCTTTGTACACATGTATATGTCAGTCATTGTATGTGTGTGTGAGTGTGTGTCGTTGTACATATGTCTATCATTGTATGTCAATCTTTGTACACATGTGTATGTCAGTCATTGTACGTGTGTGTGGGTGGGTGTCATTGTACATATGTCTATAATTTTATGTCAGTCTTTGTACACATGTATATGTCAGTCATTGTATGTGTGTGTGAGTGTGTGTCGTTGTACATATGTCTATCATTGTATGTCAATCTTTGTACACATGTGTATGTCAGTCATTGTACGTGTGTGTGGGTGGGTGTCATTGTACATATGTCTATCATTGTATGTCAGTCTTTGTACACATGTATATGTCAGTCATTGTATGTGTGTGTGAGTGTGTGTCGTTGTACATATGTCTATCATTGTATGTCAATCTTTGTACACATGTGTATGTCAGTCATTGTACGTGTGTGTGGGTGGGTGTCATTGTACATATGTCTATAATTTTATGTCAGTCTTTGTACACATGTATATGTCAGTCATTGTATGTGTGTGTGAGTGTGTGTCGTTGTACATATGTCTATCATTGTATGTCAATCTTTGTACACATGTGTATGTCAGTCATTGTACGTGTGTGTGGGTGGGTGTCATTGTACATATGTCTATAATTTTATGTCAGTCTTTGTACACATGTATATGTCAGTCATTGTATGTGTGTGTGAGTGTGTGTCGTTGTACATATGTCTATCATTGTATGTCAATCTTTGTACACATGTGTATGTCAGTCATTGTACGTGTGTGTGGGTGGGTGTCATTGTACATATGTCTATAATTTTATGTCAGTCTTTGTACACATGTATATGTCAGTCACTGTATGTGTGTGTGAGTGTGTGTCGTTGTACATATGTCTATCATTGTATGTCAATCTTTGTACACATGTGTATGTCAGTCATTGTACGTGTGTGTGGGTGGGTGTCATTGTACATATGTCTATAATTTTATGTCAATCTTTGTACACATGTACATGTCAGTCATTGTATGTGTGTGTGAGTGTGTGTCGTTGTACATATGTCTATCATTGTATGTCAGTCTTTGTACACATGTGTATGTCAGTCATTGTACGTGTGTGTGGGTGGGTGTCATTGTACATATGTCTATCATTGTATGTCAGTCTTTGTACACATGTGTATGTTAGTCATTGTACACAGCCTGGTACACATGCGCTTCACTGCTCCAGATGGCACAGATAGGATCTGTTGTGTTCACCATCAAAGACCTGCTCACAACGCCCGGGTATCGACTGCGACTGCCGCTAAAGTACGTTCTCTTCCACACTTAGATGTCAACACAACTCTTACATTTAACAGTCGATCAGATTTATGATATTGAAAATAACTGAAGTCATTATTTTTTAAATATCTGCAGTTGATTTTACCATGAAAAGTGACTGTGTGGTGTACCAAGGTCAGAAAGGACAGTTTACTAGCTTCTGGATATTTCCAATCGTTTGGCCCAGCCAGACAAATGTAAGAACCTTTGTGAGATGGAACGTAAATAGTCACTTTCAAAGGTGAACTATAATACTTTTTCTCCAGGTGATCCATTTGCAACAAATTCCCGGTTTTGGCGATTCAGACAGTAATGTATCATAGCAATAGAAAGTAAAACATATCAGCAATAGTGTTTGTATTGTGTGTGTCACAGCACTCTGGACATAGAAGACATGGGCAATGTGACTGTGATGGCGTGGCACAGTGAACCTCAGCTTGAGTGGCAAGGCCTGGAGATGACAGCTTCTACACAGGTATATGACAGACAACTAGCCCATTCTCTGTATCTAGATGAGACATCGTTTATTGTCCCAAAGGGGAAATTCTCTCTGTGAGGTCGACATTCATAAACAACAGTGGTATATGTAAAAGCTTAATGCAACAATACATTTATATACGGAGGAAATTAACTTGGTCAAAGAGATAGTACAACAAATATCCGATATAATGCCATAAAATTACTTCAATAAAATAGTCAACTACGTAATAATTCCAGCACGTCAAGACTGGGAGACACATTACGCAACCCTACTGCAAAGTCATGAACAGGCAAACCCTACTGCTAAGTCATGAACAGGCAAACCCTACTGCAAAGTCATGAACAGGCAAACCCTACTGCAAAGTCATAAACAGGCAAACCCTACTGCTAAGTCATGAACAGGCAAACCCTACTGCAAAGTCATGAACAGACAAACCCTACTGCAAAGTCATGAACAGGCAAACCCTACTGCAAAGTCATGAACAGGCAAACCCTACTGCAAAGTCATGAACAGGCAAACCCTACTGCTAAGTCATGAACAGGCAAACCCTACTGCAAAGTCATGAACAGGCAAACCCTACTGCTAAGTCATGAACAGGCAAACCCTACTGCAAAGTCATGAACAGGCAAACCCTACTGCAAAGTCATGAACAGGCAAACCCTACTGCAAAGTCATGAACAGGCAAACCCTACTGCAAAGTCATGAACAGGCAAACCCTACTGCAAAGTCATGAACAGACAAACCCTACTGCAAAGTCATGAACAGACAAACCCTACTGCAAAGTCATGAGCAGGCAAACCCTACTGAAAAGTCATGAACAGGCAAACCCTACTGCTAAGTCATGAACAGGCAAACCCTACTGCAAAGTCATGAACAGGCAAACCCTACTGCTAAGTCATGAACAGGCAAACCCTACTGCTAAGTCATGAACAGGCAAACCCTACTGCTAAGTCATGAACAGGCAAACCCTACTGCAAAGTCATGAACAGGCAAACCCTACTGCAAAGTCATGAACAGGCAAACCCTACTGCTAAGTCATGAACAGGCAAACCCTACTGCTAAGTCATGAACAGGCAAACCCTACTGCTAAGTCATGAGCAGTCAAACCCTACTGCTAAGTCATGAGCAGGCAAACCCTACTGCAAAGTCATGAGCAGTCAAACCCTACTGCTAAGTCATGAGCAGGCAAACCCTACTGCAAAGTCATGAGCATTCAAACCCTACTCCAAAGTCATGAGCAGGCAAACCCTACTGCAAAGTCGTGAGCAGTCAAACCCTATTCCAAAGTCGTGAGCAGACAAACCCTACTGCAAAGTCATGAGCAGGCAAACCCTATTCCAAAGTCATGAGCAGTCAAACCATACTGCTAAGTCATGAGCAGGCAAACCCTATTCCAAAGTCATGAGCAGTCAAACCATACTGCTAAGTCATGAGCAGGCAAACCCTACTGCAAAGTCATGAGCAGTCAAACCCTACTGCAAAGTCATGAGCAGGCAAACCCTATTCCAAAGTCATGAGCAGTCAAACCATACTGCTAAGTCATGAGCAGGCAAACCCTACTGCAAAGTCATGAGCAGTCAAACCCTACTGCTAAGTCATGAGCAGGCAAACCCTACTGCATAGTCATGAGCAGTCAAACCCTACTCCAAAGTCATGAGCAGACAAACCCTACTGCAAAGTCATGAGCAGTCAAACCCTACTGCAAAGTCATGAGCAGTCAAACCCTACTGCTAAGTCATGAGCAGGCAAACCCTACTGCAAAGTCATGAGCAGTCAAACCCTACTCCAAAGTCATGAGCAGACAAACTCTACTGCAAAGTCATGAACAGTCAAACCCTACTGCAAAGTCATGAGCAGACAAACCCTACTGCAAAGTCATGAGCAGTCAAACCCTACTCCAAAGTCATGAGCAGTCAAACCCTACTGCTAAGTCATGAGCAGGCAAACCCTACTGCAAAGTCATGAGCGGTCAAACCCTACTGCAAAGTCATGAGCAGTCAAACCCAGCTGCAAAGTCATGAGCAGACAAACCCTACTGCAAAGTCATGAGCAGTCAAACCCAACTGCAAAGTCATGAGCAGACAAACCCTACTACAAAGTCATGAGCAGGCAAATCCTACTGCAAAGTCATGAGCAGTCAAACCCTACTCCAAAGTTATGAGCAGACAAACCCTACTGCAAAGTCATGAGCAGTCAAACCCTACTGCAAAGTCATGAGCAGGCGAAACCTAGTGCAAATCCGAATGATTTAGCTGATGAACTCTCTATATCTACCTGACAGTCTCTGTAGCTAACTGAGTCTCTCTATGTCTAGCCAGAGGTGTTTCATGTTCAATATTTGCCTCCACAGACAAGTGTTTGATGTTCAATATTTGCCTCCACAGACAGAGGTGTTGGGTGCTGACAGCAGTATTGTCAATGCTGCGTTGCCTCTTCCCGCACGCAGTGTCACAAAGAGAATCGACATGCTCCGACCTTTGTACGACCACATCATCACACGAACGTATCGCTTCCCTACCAACACAGGGGAGGAGCTGAGCACTTACGAATATCTAGGAGAGAGCAAACTCACCTTTCTACTGCCCATACAACTTCTGTAAGTACCGGGGAGAGGGAGGGAGGGAGCGAGGGAGGGAGGGAGGGAAGTAGGGAGAGAGAGGGTGGAGCTGGGGAAGGGGAAGGAGAGGGAGAGATAGGGAGAAAGAGATAGAGGGAGAGAGAGGGGGTGAGAAGCAGACAGAGAGAGAAAGGGAGAGAGAGACCTTCCAACTGCCTGTAGACTTCCTTGCTGATTTCAAAAATATAATCCTTGATGATATTAAGAGAAGATGTTGAAGGTTGTTGACTTGTGTTGTAGGACGTTTCTGACAGGTGATGACTTGTGTTGTTGAAAGTTGCTGATAGTCAATGACATGTATTGTAGGAAGTTGCTGATGGTTGATGGTTTGTGTTGTAGGAAGTTTCTGGCAGTTGATGATGTTTGTTGTAGAAAGTTGCTGACATTTGATGATGTGTGCTGTAGGAAGTTGCAGACTGTCGATGACATGTGTTGTAGGAAGTTGTTGACAGATAACGACATGTGTTGTAGGAAACTGCTGACATTTAATGACTTGTGTTGTAGGAAGTTGCGGAAATTTGATGACTTGTGTTGTAGGAAGTTGCTGATGATTGATGACTTGTGTTGTAGGAAGTTGCTGACAATTGATGACTTGTGTTGTAGGAAGTTGCTGATGGTTGATGATGTGTGTTATAGGAAGTTACTGATGGTTGATGATTTATGTTGTAGAAAGTTGCTGACAGTTGATGATGTTTGTTATAGAAAGTTGATGACATTTGATGATGTACATTATGTTGTTGGAAGTTGCTGATGGTTGATAACTTGTGTTGTAGGAAGTTGCAGACAGTTGATGATGTGTGCTGTAGGAAGTTGCTGACAGTGGGTGATGGGTGTTGTAGGAAGTTGCTAAAGGTTGCTGATGGGTGTTGTACGAAGTTGCTGACAATTGCTGACGTGTGTTGTAGGAAGCTGTGGGTGGATGAGGAGAAAGATCGCCTCCAGCAGTTGCAAGAACTAGGAGAGGTCAGTCACTCAGTCACACAGTTGTTCAGTCACTCAGTCGATCAGTCACCAAGTTGTTCAGTCATTTAGTCGCCCGATTGAATTAATGAATCAGAATCGGTCATATTTATTTCACTCACATATAAAACAAAACGTTACAATTTTCAAAACAGATGTATCTACAGTTCTGTTATGAAATAGTATGTGTTGAAAAAGAGCATGTAATACATACATGTATAAATGTAGTACATACATGTATAAATGTAGTACATACATGTATAAATGTAGTACATACATGTATAAATGTAGTACATACATGTATAAATGTACAACATAAAGATACAACAATTATGAGTTATACAAAATAACTTTTTATTTTTAATGGCAAAATCGTTTTAATTTGTTTAATATCCCAATCAATTTAGAACATTTGATTGAAATATTTTTAATATGAATGTTCCATCTCGGGTTTTCTTGCTATGTTACACCTAGAAGATTAAACTTTTGAACTCTTTCAATTCTGGTTAATCCATCTTGACTAGAAAAGGATTTACTTGTTTATTTGCCTGTTTGTGTATTATGTATTTATATTTATTTATATTTTAAGCCATTCATTTACCTTGTTTAATTCTGTATTTAAATGTTGTTCGACATCTTTAGGACATATTTTTTAAGATTGGATGGTAATAAATAGAGTTATATCATTTGCATACATTACATATCTAAATATGAGGCCCATTTCTGTTTCTAATATACATAAATGACTCACCAAAGTCAAGTGAGATATTTATGTTTACATAGTGGTACTTCCATCACTTTAATTTAATTAAAAATAACATACATGTTGATTATGTTAACATAGTGGTACTTCCAACTCTTTAATTTAAAACAACATTATAACCTACGTGTTAATTATGTTAACATAGTGGTACTTCCATCTCTTTAATTTAATTTAAAACAACATTATGACATACGTGTTAATTATGTTTACCTAGTGGTATTTCCGTCACTTTAATTTAATTTAAAATAACATACATGTTGATTATGTTAACACAGTGGTACTTCCAACTCTTTAATTTAAAACAACATTATAACCTACGTGTTAATTATGTTAACATAGTGGTACTTCCATCTCTTTAATTTAATTTAAAACAACATTATGACATACGTGTTAATTATGTTTACCTAGTGGTATTTCCGTCACTTTAATTTAATTTAAAATATCATTATAACATACGTGTTAATTATATTAACATAGTGGTACCTCCGTCACTTTAATTTAATTTAAAACAACATCATAACCTACATGTTAATTATGTTAACATGGTGGTACTTCCAACTCTTTAATTTAAAACAACATTATAACATACGTGTTAATTATGTTAACACAGTGGTACTTCCATCTCTTTAATTTAAAACAACATTATAACATACGTATTAATTATGTTAACACAGTGGTACTTCCATCTCTTTAATTTAAAACAACATTATAACATACGTGTTAATTATGTTAACACAGTGGTACTTCCATCTCTTTAATTTAAAACAACATTATAACATACATGTTAATTATGTTAACACAGTGGTACTTCCATCTCTTTAAATTAAAACAACATTATAACATACGTGTTAATTATGTTAACACAGTGGTACTTCCATCTCTTTAATTTAAAACAACATTATAACATACGTGTTAATTATGTTAACACAGTGGTATTTCCATCTCTTTAATTTAAAACAACATTATAACATACGTGTTAATTATGTTTACATAGTGGTACTTCCAACTCTTAGGTTTGCCTGGGAACATATTGTATCAAAGCTATATGTACACTTAATATTTTATCAGTACTCTTGTCAGAGCTGTATGGTATTATTGCGTAAGTGTTTGTACCACTACCCTCGTCATATCAAAAGGAAGTGAATCAACTGATCCTGGAAGAGCGGTTGTTGCAAATAATGGGTTTGATACAACACTAATTTAAGTACACCAAAAAGTACTTTTTAATGTTGTGAACTTCCAGCTGAGTTTGAAGAATGTTATTAGTATTCTGAGTTTGTCAATTTTTTTATTCAAATCTGCTCACTCCAAGATAAGAAATGTGTTTACATAATTTATGCAAAAGGTGTTAACTAATCCCTGTGTATAAATTGAATACATGTGCAGACTGTTATTGTCAACCTATGTTCATTTGGTGATAGTCTTTTGCATGGTGCTACTGTTGACTGTCATTTATTTCAGTTGAAGTCAAAACTTGAAGTGACACGTAATCGTTTGATGCAAAGAGCGAGTGACACAGTTAAATGCTACACCTCCATGTATACTGGCTACAAACACTTCACAGGTTGTCTGGGGGCCTACATGCACACATACACCTCCATGTATACTGGCTACAAGCACTTCACATGTAGTCTGGGGGCGTACACGCACACATGCACACATACACCTCCATGTATACTGGCTACAAGCACTTCACATGTAGTCTGGGGGCCTACACGCACACATGCACACATACACCTCCATGTATACTGGCTACAAGCACTTCACATGTAGTCTGGGGGCCTACACGCACACATGCACACATACACCTCCATGTATACTGGCTACAAGCACTTCACATGTAGTCTGGGGGCCTACACGCACACATGCACACATACACCTCCATGTATACTGGCTACAAGCACTTCACATGTAGTCTGGGGGCCTACACGCACACATGCACACATACACCTCCATGTATACTGGCTACAAGCACTTCACATGTAGTCTGGGGGCCTACACGCACACATGCACACATACACCTCCATGTATATTGACTACAAGCACTTCACATGTAGTCTGGGGGCCTACACGCACACATGCACACATACACCTCCATGTATACTGACTACAAGCACTTCACAGGTTGTCTGGGGGCCTACACGTACACATGCACACATACACCTCCATGTATACTGGCTACAAGCACTTCATAGGTTGTCTGGGGGCCTACACGCACACATGCACACATACACCTCCATGTATACTGGCTACAAGCACTTCACAGGTTGTCTGGGGGGGCCTACACACACACATGTACACATACACCTCCATGTATACTGGCTACAAGCACTTCACAGGTTGTCTGGGGGCCTACATGCACACATGCACACAGATGCACACACACTAACACTCTCACATATACATGTGCGTATGCACACATGCATACACACACACATGGACACACACACCCACACACACACACACACACACACACACACACACACGTACACACACACACACACACGCACGCATACACACACAGGCACTCAGACTCACAGCCACACAGACAAACACACACACAGACACACACAGACAACCCTCTCACATACACACATGCATGTGCACACACACACACACACACACACACATGTACACACACAGACACACACACACTAACACATAGGCCTTCTCACATAAACACATACATGCGTGTGCACACCACTCACGCACACACACACACACACACACGCACACATATGTGTGGTGCTATGCTTTACTATGCCATGCTTATATAGTTTATTGTATTAAGACGCTGAAGTCAGATTTATATATATAATATATATATATATAATATATATATATATATATATAATATATATTATGTATATATATATAATATATATACAATATATATATATTATAAAACAGTTTGTTCTCTGTTTGTATGCGCACCCACATCTCCGTCAGTTTTGCATTTATTGGGCTGAAATTTTGCATGTGATCTATCGTGCCCATTGAGATGGTTTGTAGATTTAGAAATTTTCAGAATTCATCCGGGGGGGTGGAGAACTTGGGGGCTCAATATTTCAGAAGGCTGAGTTCCAGCCACGGAATTTAATGTTTTTCTATATCGTCATAAACATAATTATGCCATCTACAAATATGTCGCTGGATGTATGCAGAAATTTTGAATAGTTTTTATGTTATTGAAGTTTGAAAATCCTCAGCGCTTAACATGCACCAGGTCTACCTGTTGCTGGTCACATAAACATTTCACTCGTGAGCACGTTGCTACTTCTGGTAAACTACACACTGCAACAACTCTGTAGTGTTCCAGCCACAGAATTTAATGTTTTTCTATATCATTTTACAGGTAATTATTCCATGTACAAATAAATGTGTCACTAGGTGTATGCAGACAAATGTATTAGTTTTTATGTTATTAATGTTACAAAATCCTGGACGCGTAACCCAGCTGCCTGTTGCTGGTTACGCCAGGTATACGGGTGAGCATGTGCGATTTCTGGCAAAATGTTGTCCTAACAACTAGGTCAGTGACCAGTTACAATCATTAATGCGTGTAGGCTGGAAATATTTGGGATGAGTTTGTGGTGTCTGGAATTCAAATGTATGGATGACATTTGAGGTTTCGTCTATTTTCAGTGTTTATAATTACCCTATTCGCTCTATTAACCATACAATACACTTAACAAATATTTGAGATGCGGAAATATGTCAACTTTTGACTTCCAATAAATACACAGGGGTGTTACACAGGGGTGTTACACAGGGGTGTATACCCATTCTCTGGGGTTCCTGCTTACAGCCATTTCAGCAGGCATGGTTGGTTAGCAATTTATGCATCTCAACACTGTAAAATCTAGTAATTTAGGTCGACCTTTCAATATTTTTTATCACTGTGCTTTGAATCTAGTTTGACATTGGTAGAAATCAAAATACAATGATGGATTCATCAGTGAAGGTTGGCACTGACATCACTGTTACAGTGTCGGAGGCTGGTCAGAAGGGGTTTATGCTAATTAGGGCATGTACACTTAATAGAATGATTACAGGATGTCAACAATACTTATTTTAGATTTCAGTGCAAATGATTTGAGGACGTATATGACATGACTGCCTTTTTTCCCCGGGCAATGCCAGGTTACTCGGGTAGTACATATATATATATATATATATATAGCTATATGGCTTCACAAATGTGCACTACTGATGTCCTTTGCTGTGTTCTTGCAGTGCCTGCAAGCACACAGTTGATATGTTGCCATTTCAACTGTGTGTGTTCGAGATGTACGGTGTATTTCACTCCTGCAACTGTCTCCTTGTGTCCTGTGCTGCTTATAGCTTCTGTCTCTCTCGCGCTGCAGCTGCAAGGCCAGTGGGACAGGGTCCGACAGGAACTGATGGACTTTAGCATGAGCACCATCACCACGTACACACAACAGTCCCGCTACCTCTCCACCTATGAAGGTTAGCACCATCTCCACCTACACACAACAGTCCCACTACCTCTCCACCCAACAGTCCCACTACCTCTCCACCTACACACAACAGTCCCACTACATCTCCACCTACACACAACAGTCCCACTACCTCTCCACCTACACACAACAGTCCCACTACGTCTACACCTACACACAACAGTCCTGCTACCTCTCCACCTATACACAACAGTCTCACTATCTCTCCACCTACACACAACAGTCCCACTACCTCTCCACATACACACAACAGTCCCATTACCTCTCCATATACACACAACAGTCCTGCTACCTCTCCACCTACACACAACAGTCCCACTACCTCTCCACATACACACAACAGTCTCACTACCTCTCCATCTACACACAACAGTCCCACTACCTCTCCACCTACACACAACAGTCTCACTATCTCTCCACCTACACACAACAGTCTCACTACCTCTCCACCTACACACAACAGTCCCACTACCTCTCCACCTACACACAACGGTCTCACTATCTCCACCTACACACAACAATCTCACTATCTCTCCATCTACACACAACAGTCTCACTACCTCTCCATCTACACACAACAGTCCCACTACCTCTCCACATACACACAACAGTCCTGCTACCTCTCTACCTACACACAACAGTCCCACTACCTCTCCACATACACACAACAGTCCCACTACCTCTCCACATACACATAACAGTCCTGCTACCTTTGCACCTACACACAACAGTCCCACTACCTCTCCACATACACACAACAGTCTCACTACCTCTCCACCTACACACAACAGTCCCACTACCTCTCCACATACACACAACAGTCCCATTACCTCTCCATATACACACAACAGTCCTGCTACCTCTCCACCTACACACAACAGTCCCACTACCTCTCCACCTACTCCCAACAGTCCCACTACCTCTCCACCTACACACAACAGTCGCACTACCTCTCCATCTACACACAACAGTCCTACTACCTCTCCACCTACACACAACAGTCCCACTACCTCTCCACCTACACACAACAGTCTCACTATCTCTCCACCTACACACAACAGTCTCACTATCTCTCCACCTACACGCAACAGTCCCACTACCTCTCCACCTACACACAACAGTCCCACTACCTCTCCACCTACACACAACGGTCTCACTATCTCTCCACCTACACACAACAGTCTCACTATCTCTCCATCTACACACAACAGTCTCACTACCTCTCCACCTACAAAGTTGAGGCTGCTTCCTCTGCGACCTTGCTGTCCTGTTCTCCTTGGTCCTCACTCTGGTTACTCTTCTTTCCACTGCCAAGTTTCTCATGTATGTCCACATTTCAGTCGGCAGCAATTGGATATTGTTATCTTTAATGGTACTAGAAAGCAACAAGGAAACCCACAATTGTATAGAAACAAGACATTAATGACAAAGTGACATGATGAGTTCACTGTCCTGTTGAAACTGGTCTAGTGATGAACATCAAAATAATGGCTTATATAGATTCTGATTGTTTATTGGTGCTTGAAATATTTTATTTAAGTAATTTTTTTGATTTCCAAGAAATGGCGTACCTTAACATTGTTGCATTTAAAGCCTGCTCATTATCAATGACATCCATTGATATTTCTTTTTTTAATCACATTGATGTCAGTTACATTTGATATTTCTAACTACATTTCTATTGATCTGTTTCAAAATTATGCAGAGGCAAAATAAGACGATGTCAACACTTTAGTCATAAGCCTTGTGTTAATGTGTAGTGTTAGGGGTCCATTTCGGTCTTGTGTTAGTGTGTAGATTCTGTGTCAGGGGCTCTGTTTAAGCCATGTGTTAATGTGTAATTTCTGTGTTTGGGGCTCCGTTTAAGCCTTGTGTTAATGTGTAATTTCTCTGTCAGAGGCTCCGTTTAAGCCTTGTGTTAATGTGTAGTTTCTGTGTTAGGGGCTCTGTTTAAGCATCATGTTAATGTGTAGTTTCTGTCAGGGACTCCGTTGTGTTAATGTGTAGTGACTGTGTGAGGGGCTCCGTTGTGTCAATGTGTAGTGTCTGTGTCAGGGGCTCCATTGTGTTAATGTGTAGTCTGTGTTAGGGGCTCCATTCAAGCCGAGTGTGAAGAAGGCCCACAAGGAGGTGGAGTTTGCTCCAACCAACCTCCACCTGCAGCGGATGTGGGTCCACAATGAAGACAAGGAGAAATGTGAGAAAATAACTCACTTTTAAAGTGAGGTTTTCCATAAGGTTTTTTGTAAAATCATATTATACAATATAAACTACCAGTATATGCAACCTGAAATAACAAAGTGGGTATTAAGTCACAAAATGTTGGAATGGAGTTTTATATTTTAGAATTCTACAGATCATAAGTTTTAACATGATTCCTCATTTGTTGAAATATCTTCAGTAGTTTTTGATTTATTGCTAAAACTGAAGCAAACTTCAAAAATGCCATGTATTGTGAAACAAGATAATTTTGACTCACATTGCCTGTTGTTTTCCAGTCTATGGGTTCATAGATGCAGGTATTTTATTAGTTTTGGATTATTTCTCAAAGAAAATAAACTGGACATTAAAAGATGAGGTTATAAGTGATACATTTTGATTGGACATTAATGTCCGATATCAAACAAAATTACTTTCATCTGGCCTCAGCTCCTTGCCCCCCCCCAAACAAATGTTTGTAAACATTTGGTCGGAAGTGTAAAATATCATTGTCCAGCCCCAGACGAAACTGCATCTGACCCCCCCAATGAAAGTATTTTCATCTGAATGCAGACATTGGTGTTCTGAGATGATCCCTGAAATGTCAGTCACGACAGTCATTGTTGAAACTGTCCCCAGGTGCGTGCTATGATGTCATCACAGTAGGTGCCTTCACCGCGTTCGCACAGAAGTACAAACATGGTGGCCTGCGCCGTCAGCTGCGCCAGCTGTGCACCACCCAGCACCGTTCTGCTGACGGCTGCACCACCCTGGTGGCGGTGACGGCGTTGCTCAACCGTATCTCTGCAGTGCGTATTGCCGTCAACAGTTATTGCGAGGCCGTGTGTCGCGCGGCCATACACGGAGACGCTGCCGACCTCAACAACTCTACCGCAGCCCTCGCTGACAAGGTGGGTAAATACCCTCGCTGAGTGGGTGGGTAAATACCATCGCTGACAATGTAGGTAAATACCCTCGCTGACAAGGTGAGTAAATACTAGAGTTGTGTACCATATGGCTATATACGGTATATGGTATGTAACGTATATTTTTAAGGTATCTGGTACAAAGGTGTACGGTACAGTAGGTTTTTTCGTTCTACACAAAATTATGTGATCACCCACAGAATGGTTACAAACATAATTAATTTTGCAAAAAATCCATTTTGCATAAATGACATTCAAACAAAATGAAGGACAAATTATAGGAATATAGCATCATTCCATAGAGTTCGAAGCTTAATTGTTGGTTGGTTGTCCGCTAGATGCAATGATATGTGCGGTGCGTGGCTTTATTTGGATTGTGGTTCATATTAGGTGACTTTTATGATGTTTGGGTGGGTGGGTTGGTGGGTGGGTGGATGGTTGGGTGATGATAACACCGTGATGTTAGCAAGAACCATGTGTTGTGACCTTCCCAAACAGACGAGACAGCTGATACAAGTGTGTGAGGATCCACTAGTCGAACGGGGCATGAACAGTTGGCATAGCAACAAACACCAGGAGGCAGCACCAAGCAACTCGCAAGCAAGATTTACCAACCATCTGGCTCCCCCTGGTAGTGAGGGGATTTTGGAAGAATCGTGGAAGTGGAGTGGGACGGACTTCGTGAAGAGCCCGACAGAGGAACCATGGGTAGGTGACTTCTGTGCGAAAAATGGGCTAAGGTATGGGTTGGGTGACTTCTTGCCCCATACGACTCCCTACCTTCACTTGTCTCCCTCACAGCTTCTCTCCATTCAGAGAGAACTTATTCAACATCTCATCACCAGTTGAATCAGTTATCACGTCGGCATTTACGACATCAGTAATTATGTTTGTTGGTGAAGCAGAAGGGGCATCTTGTTCATCATAACTAACCCTGACACAATCCTCGTCAACATTTTGGTGATGAAATCCCATGTTATTTTGACAATCTTGCTCATGCTGATCT